>JARQOD010006719.1:0-41776 GCA_033576555.1 Oophaga sylvatica | reverse complement strand
CCGGCCCAAAAAATTGGCTTAAGGCCGGCCCCAAAGACTATTGCCAAAAGGCCCGGGGGACCAAGGGGCGGGGGCTAGGCAAGGCGGGGCCCAAGGGTCCCAAAAGGGGCCGGGGGGCACGGGGGATTGGCTAGGAAAAGGGCCCGGGGGCCCAAGGGTTGGATAGGCAAAAGGCTGGGGGGCCCAAGGGGCTAGGAATGGGGCGGGGGCCCAAGGGCTTGGATAAGGGGGGGACAAAGGGTGAATAGGCATAGGGCAAACCCTTTGCATTCTTGTAAAAAGGTGAGGCACCCGGGGGGGTTTAGAGTAGTTTTAACCATCTACTCTGTATTGGACAGTGAGGACTAGACCCTTTGCTTTCAGTGAGGGCCACTCCACAACCCCATGCCCCAAGCTACAGGGATTTTTTCCCGTCATCAGAAAATGGAAAATTTTTAGTTCAGCGCATTAATGTGAAAAGAGAATACGTTGTCCTGTTGTTTAACTAACATGTTTAATAGAAAAAAAACAGAAAAAAGGGGTTAAAAACCCCCTTTTTTGTACTGCGGGGCCATCCACAACCCCATGCCCCCCAAGCGCCGGCCCTTTTTGTTGTCTTCCCAAATTTTTAAATCCCTTTTTTCCCTTTTACAGTCTTTGATGGCTTTTAAGGGGGAAAAGGGCAAAGGGGTTACTCCCTTTTTTTTTTCCCCCAAAACCGCTGAAGTTAAAAAAAAAAGAAAAGGGGCAGGTGCAGGGCCCGGGGGCCCCAAAAGGGTTGGTAGGAAAGGGCCCGGGGCCCAAGGGTTGGTTTTAAAGGGGGGCCCCCAAGGGGTTTTGGTGGGAAAAAAGGGGGGGCCCCCAAGGTTGGGGTGGGTTTTTAAGGGGCCCGGGGGCCCAAGGGTTGGTAGGCTTAAGGGGGCCCCGGGTTGGGGGGGGGGGGGGGGGGGGGGGGGGGAAGGGTTCTAGGAAAAGGGGGGGGCCCCCAAAGGGGTTGGCTAGGCATAAGGCCGGGGCCCCCAAGGGGTTTGGGGGGAAAAAAAAAGGCCGGGGAAGGGGGGGTTTTGGGGGCAAAAGGGGGGCCCGGGGGTTGGCTGGGAAAGGGGGGGGGGGCCCAATTGGCTAGGTTTAAAGGCCGGGGCCCGGGCGGGGGTTTTTAAGGGGGGGCCCCCAAGGGTTTGGCGGGTTTTTAAAGGGGGGCCCCCAAAGGGGGCTTGGAAAAGGGGGGGGGGCCAAAAGGGGCTTGGTTTAAGGCCCGGGGGCCCCAAGGGTTGGTGGGCCCGGGGGGGCCCCAAGGGTTTGGGGGCAAGGCCGTGCCCCAGGCTTGGCTAGGCAAAAGGGCCCGGGGGCCCCCAAAGGGTTGGCTAAAAAAAAGGGGCCGGGGGCCCCAAGGGCTTGGTATTTTTAAAAGGGGGGGGCCCCAAAAGGTTTTTGGGGTGGGCATAAGCCGGGGGGCCCAAAAGGGGGTTTGGGGCATAAGCCGGGGGCCCCAAGGGGTTTTTGGCTAGGCTTTAAGGGGGGGCCGGGGGGAAAACCCGGGGGTTTGGGTAGGATGGGGGCCCGGGGCCCAAAGGGGTTTGGTGGGCAAAAGGCCGGGGCCCAAAAGGGCTTGGCAAAGGGCCCGGGGCCCCAAAGGGTTTGCATTAAAGGGGGGAAAAATGGCCGCTTAAAGGGGGCCCAAGGGTTTGGGGAAAAAAGGGCCCGGGGGAAAAAAGGGGGGTTTGGAATAACCCGGGGGGGCCCAAAAGGGGTTTGGGTTTTTAAGGGGGGCCCGGGGGGTTGGGGCAAAAGGGGCCGGGGCCCGGGGCTTGGTGGCATAAGGGGGGGCCCCAAGGGCTTGGTGGCAAAAGGGCCCGGGGGCCCCAAAGGGGTTTTTGGCGGCTTGGGCCGGGGCCCCCAAGGGTTTGGGGCGGGAAAAGGGCCCGGGGGCCCAAAGGGGTTGGGCCCAAGGCTAAGGCCGGGGCCCCAAGGGTTTGGCTGGGAAAAGGGCCCCGGGGGCCCAAAGGGCTTGGTTTGGGGAAAAGGGCCCGGGGGGCCCGGGGCTTGTTGGTTTAAAGGGTTTGGGCCCAAAAAGGGGGAAAAGGACAAAAGGGGCCCCAAAAAGAGGCTGGGAAAAAGGGCCAGAGCATAGGGTAGGTGAGAATAAGGCGGGGCCCGGGCAAGTGAGGTTGGGCCCCAACTTTTGCATAAAGGATGGGGGGAACCCTTAGGGGTAAAAGAGCTATTTTTCCCCCTTTTTTACCTTTTATTGGATTTTAAGGACTAGACCTTTTTGTTGTACATGGGGGGCCCCACTCCCAACCCCTCCCCCAAAGGCCCCGGGGCCTTCTTGTCTGCCCCCCCAAATGGGTAATCCCTTTTTCCCCCTTTTTACATGTGCATGCCTTTCAGACGGGACGGGAGCGAAAAAGCGTTGCCTTTTTTTTTTTCCAAAAAACCGACTTTGAAGTTAAAAAAAAAAGCCAAGGGGGGGTTGTAGAAAAGGGCGGGGCCCCCAAGGGTTTGGGCTGGGGCTTGGGGCCCCGGGGGACCCCAAGGGCTTGGCTGGCTGGGGGGCCCGGGGGCCCCCAAGGGGGTTTGGGCCCCCCTAGGGGGGGAAGGGGGGCCCAAGGGCTTGGCTGGGCAAAAAGGCCCGGGGGGGGCCCAAGGGGCTTGGCTAGGCTTTTTAAGGGGCCGGGGGGCCCCCAAAAGGGGGGGGTTTGGTTTGGTTTAAGGGGGGGCCCCAAAGGGGCTTGGCTAGGAAAGGGCCCGGGGCCCCCAAAGGGGTTGGCTGGGCATAAGCCCCCGGGGCCCCAAAGGGGCCCCCCCCTTGGGGCTGGGGGAAATGGGCCCGGGGGGGGCCCCCCAAGGGGGTTTTTTGGGGCCCAAAAAGGCAAAAAAGGGGCCCCGGGGGGGGCCCAAAGGGGTTTGGGGCTGGGCCCAAAAGGGCCGGGGCCCAAAGGGTTTGGGGCTAGGCAAGGCCGGGGGCCCCCAAAAAAGGGGGTTTGGAAAGGCCCCAAAGGGGCCGGGGGGAAAAAAGGGGCCCCTTTGGAAGGCATAAGGGGGGGGCCAAAGGGTTTTTGGGGCTGGGATAACCCGGGGGCCCCCGGGGTTTGGCTACAAAAGGGGGCCCGGGGGGGGGCCCAAGGGTTTGGGAAAAGGGCCCGGGGCCCCCAAAAAGGGGGGCCCTTTGGGCAGGATCAAGGGGAAGGGTTGGCCCCCAAGGGGGAATTTTAAGGCCCCCAAGGGGTTTAAAAAAGGGGGGCCCAAGGGCTTGGTTTAAAAGGGCCCCGGGGCCCCAAAGGGGTTGGCTGGAAAGGGGGGCCCGGGGCCCATGGGGGCCCCCTTGGCTGGGAAAAAGGGCCCGGGGGCCCAAAGGGGTTTTGGCTAGGCAAAAGGCCCGGGGAAAAAAAGGGCGGGCCCCGGGGCCCAAAAGGGGGGCCCCCGGGGGCCCAAAAAGGGGGGTTTGGCTGGGGGAATTAAAAGGGGGCCCCGGGCCCAAAGGGGGTTTTGGCAAAAGGCCCGGGCCCCAAAAGGGGGAAAATTTTGGGCAAAGGCGGGGGGGGCCCAAGGGGGCCCGGGGGTTTTGGCAAAGGGGGGCCCCCAAAGGGGGGGGTTTGGCTGGAAAAAGGGGCCCCGGGGAAAGGGCTTGGCTGGCAAAAGGGCCGGCCCCCAAAGGTTTGGGTTTTGGGCTTAATGCAGGGGCCCCCAAAGGGTTTTTTGGGCTAAAAAAAAGGGGGGGGCCCCAAAAACTTGTCTAGGCAAAAGGGGGGGGGCCCCCAAAGGGTTCGGGGGGGATAAAGGTGGGTCCCAAAAAAAAGGGCCAATTTTTAAGAAAGGGGGCCCCAAAAAAGGGGCTGGGCCCAAAAGGGCCCAAAAGGCAAAGGGTAGGTGGGGGGGGGGCCCAAGAGTTGGTTTGGAAAAAACCCGGGGCCCAATGATAAAAGGCAAAAGGGGGGCCCCCCAAGGGGAAAGGCATTGGGCAACCCCTTTTAAAAACCTTTGAAAAAAGGATGAGGCACCCTTGGGTTTTTTGAGGTTTTCACATTTCTTTTTTTTTTTTGGGGGACAGGGGGGGACTAGACCCTTTTTTTTAGATGAGGAGCCCCCCAAACCCCCCCTGCTCCAATAAGGGCTTTTAGTTCATCAGTAAATGGATAGTTTGTTATGCGCTTCGATGTGACAAAACATACTTTTTTCCGTGTGCTTAACTAACATGAAAATAAAAAAAAAACAGAAAAAAAGGGGTTTTAATTTTACTGATTACCTGCCCACAAAGCTGAAGAAATAAAAAAGCGAAGCGTTTCTAAAGTTTTTTTTTCAAGCTAAATAAACCCAAGCAATTAAAAAAATTTTTAAAAAAAAAAAATTTTTTAAATTTAAAACCTGGTAATCCCTACCTTTCCCCTTTTTACTAAAATTAGGGTTCCCCTCTTTTTTCCCGCCCCCCTACGCAGGGGGCCCCCAAAGGGCTGGGGCTCCCCCCACACGCAGTGCAATGCGGTGTCCCCAACGCAGGAAGCGGGCTCAAGATAAACAAGGGCCCGGGAAAAATAAGGCCCCCACAGGGGAAAATGAAAAGGCCCCCCGGCGCAATGCAGGGGCCCCCCGAAAAGCGCAACGGCCCCCGGAAAAACCCCGGAAAAATGCAGCCCCCAGAGTAACAATGCAGTACCCAGAGTTTTCAAGCATTCCACCCCGAAAACTGCGTCCACCAGACTATACAATGCAGTCCACCGCAGACTAACAATGCAGTCCCCCATAGAGTAGCACAATGCAGAGCCCCACATGCACAATACAGGGCCCCAGGCTTCGCTAGAATGGGCCCCCAGGGCCCCCAAGGCTTGGTAGGCAGGCATAAGCCCGGGGCCCAGGGCTTGGTGGGCATAAGGCCGGGGTCCAAAGACTATTGGCATAAGGCCGGGGTCAAAGACTATTGGCATAAGGCCGAGCCAAAGGGAAATGGCATAAGGCGAGCCCAAAGACTATTGGGCATAAGGCCGAGCCAAAGACTATTGGATAAGGCCGAGCCCAAAGACTATTGGCATAAAGGGCCGAGCCCAAAGACTATTGGCATAAGGCCGAGCCAAAGACTATTGGCATAAGGCCGAGCCCAAAGACTATTGGCATAAGGCCGAGCCCAAAGACTATTGGCATAAGGCCGAGCCCAAAGACTATTGGCATAAGGCCGGCCCAAAGACTATGGCATAGGCCGACCCAGCTATTGGCATAGGCCGAGCCCAAAGACTATGCATAAGGCCGGGGACCAAGGGCTTGGCTAGGCATAAGGCCTGGGGCCCAAGGGCTAGCCATAAGGCCAGGGGGCACAAGGGATTGGCTAGGCAAAAGGCCGGGGGCCCAAGGCTTGGATAGGCATAAGGCTGGGGCCCAAGGGCTAGGCATGAGGCTGGGGCCCAATGGGCTAGGCATAAGGCTGGGGCACAAGGGCTGAATAGGGCATAGGGCTACCCTTTGCATTCTTTGTATAAAGGATTGAGGCACCCATAGGGGTTTAGAGCTAGTTTTCACACATCTACTCTGTACTTGGACAGTGAGGACTAGATCCTTTGCTTTACAGTGAGGAGCCACTCCACAACCCCATGCTCCAAGCTACAGGGACTTTTTGCCTGTCATCAGTAAATGGATAATTAGTTCTGCGCATTCAGATGTGACAAGAGCATACTGTATGTCCTGTGTGCTTAACTAACATGATAATAGAAACAAAACAGAAACAAGTGGTTAACTAGATCCTTTGTTGTACAGTGCGGGGCCACTCCACAACCCCATGCTCCAAGCGACCAGGCACTTCTTGTCTGTCATCCACAAATGGGTAATGCCTTCTTCCCCATTACAGTCGTGCATGCGCATTCAGACGGGACAAGAGCGAAGAGCGTACTGCCTGTTTTGTTTCCCTAACCGACATGAAGTTAAAACAAAAAGCCAAGGGGCAGGATAGCAGTAAGGCCGGGGCCCAAGGGCTTGGCTAGGCATAAGGGCCGGGGCCAAGGGCTTGGCTAGGCATAAGGCCGGGGCCCAAGGGCTTGGCTAGGCATAAGGCCGGGGCCCAGGGCTTGGCTAGGCATAAGGCCGGGGCCCAAGGGCTTGGCTAGGCATAAGGCCGGGGCCCAAGGGCTTGGCTAGGCATAAGGCCGGGGCCCAAGGGCTTGGCTAGGCATAAGGCCGGGGCCCAAGGGCTTGGCTAGGCGTAAGGCCGGGGCCCAAGGGCTTGGCTAGGCGTAAGGCCGGGGCCCAAGGGCTTGGCTAGGCGTAAGGCGGGGCCCAAGGGCTTGGCTAGGCGTAAGGCCGGGGCCCAAGGGCTTGGCTAGGCGTAAGGCCGGGGCCCAAGGGCTTGGCTAGGCGTAAGGCCGGGGCCAAGGGCTTGGCTAGGCGTAAGGCCGGGGCCCAAGGGCTTGGCTAGGCGTAAGGCCGGGGCCCAAGGGTTGGCTGGCATAAGGCCGGGGCCCAAGGGCTTGGCTAGGCATAAGGCCGGGGCCCAAGGGCTTGGCTAGGCATAAGGCCGGGGCCCAAGGGCTTGGCTAGGCATAAGGCCGGGGCCCAAGGGCTTGGCTAGCATAAGGCGGGGCCCAGGGCTTGGCTAGGCATAAGGCCGGGGCCCAAGGGCTTGGCTAGGCTAGGCATAAGGCCGGGGCCCAAGGGCTTGGCTAGGCATAAGGCCGGGGCCCAAGGGCTTGGCTAGGCATAAGGCCGGGGCCCAAGGGCTTGGCTCGGCATTAAGGCCGGGGACCAAGGGTTTGGCTAGGCATAAGGCCGGGGCCCAAGGGCTTGGCATGGCATAAGGCCGGGGCGCAAGGGCTTGGCATAAGGCAGGGCCTAAAGGGCTTTGCTAGGTATCAAGGTAGGTGCCCAAGAATAGGCCAAGCGTAGAAGAAGGAAAGGGGCCAGGGCTTGGCTAGGCATAAGGCCGGGCCCAAGGGTGGCTAGGCATAAGGCCGGGGCCCAAGGGCTTGGCTAGGCATAAGCCGGGGCCCAAGGGCTTGGCTAGGCATAAGGCCGGGGCCCAAGGGCTTGGCTAGGATAAGGCCGGGGGCCCAAGGGCTTGGCTAGGCATAAGGCCGGGCCCAAAGCTTGGTTAGGCTTAATGCCGGGCCAAGGGCTTGGCTAGGCATAAGGCCGGGGCCCAAGGGCTTGTCTAGGCATAAGGCCGGGGCCCAAGGGCTTGGCTAGGCATAAGGCCGGGCCCAAGGGCTTGGTTAGGCTTTTAGATTCGGCCCAAGGGCTTGGCTAGGCATAAGGCCGGTGCCCAAGGGACTTGGCTAGGCATAAGGCCGGGGCCCAAGGGCTTGGCTAGGCATAAGGCCGGGGCCCAAGGGCTTGGCTAGCATATAAAGGCCGGGGCTCAAGGGCTTGGCTAGGCATAAGGCCGGTCCCAAAGGCTTGGTTAGGCTTAATGCACGGACCCAAGGGCTTGGCTAGCATAAGGCAGGGCCAAAGGGCTTGTCTAGGCATAAGGCAGGGCCCAAAGGGCTTCGCTAGGTATCAAGGTAGGTGCCCAAGAATAGGCCAAGCGTAAGTAAGGGGCCCAAAAGCAGGCTAGGCATAGGTCAGAGCATAAGGGTAGGTGAAAGTAAGGCCGGGGCCCAAGAGCTTGGCTAGGCATAATGCCGAGGCCCAATGACTATAGGCATAAGGCTGGGCCCCAAGGGCTGAATAGGCATAGGGCTAACCCTTTGCACTTTTGTATAAAGGATGAGGCACCCATAGGGGTTTAGAGCTAGTTTTCACCATCTTCTCTGTACTTGGACAGTGAGGACTAGATCCTATGTTTTAGAGTGAGGAGCCACTCCACAACCCCATGCTCCAAGCTACAGGGACTTTTAGCCTGTCATCAGTAAATGGATAATGTATTAGTTCATGCGCATTCAGATGTGACAAGAGCATACTGTATGTCCTGTGTGCTTAACTAACATGATAATAGAAACAAACAGAAACAAGTGGTTAACTTACCTGACTTACCTGTCCACAAAGCATGAAGAAATAAAAATAGACTGAAGCTGTTCATAACTAAAATGTTTATTTGCAAGCTAATATGACACAATGACACATTAAAACAAATCTTTAAAAACAAACAACTTATAATTTAAACCATGGTAAGATGCCCTACCATTCACTTTGTATATAACTTAGGGTTCCGCTCTTATTACCCGCTCCCCTACAGCAGTGCAATGCAGCTCGCTCCCCACACAGCAGTGCAATGCGGCTCGCTCCCCACACAGCAGTTGCAATGCGGCTCGCTCCCCACACAGCAGTGCAATGCGGCTCGCTCCCACAAGCAGTGCAATGCAGATGGCTCCCAGATAACAGTACAGGGCCCCACAGAGAGGCACAATGCAAGGCCCCACAGAGCGGCACAATGCAAGGCCCCCACAGAGTAGCGCAATGCAGGGCCCCACAGAAAAGCGCAATGCAGGGCCCCACAGAAAAGCGCAATGCAGGGCCTTACAGAGTAATACAATGCAGTCCACCACAGAGTATTACAATGCAGTCCACCACAGAGTATTACAATGCAGTCCACCGCAGACTAATACAATGCAAGTCCCCCATAGAGTAGCACAATGCAGAGCCCCACAGTAGCACAATACAGGGCCCCAAGGGCTTCGCTAGACATAAGGCCGGGGCCCAAAGGCTTGGCTAGGCTAGGCATAAGACCGGGGCCCATGGGCTTGGCTAGGCATAAGGCCGGGTCCAAAGACTATTGGCATAAGGGCCGAGCCCAAAGACTATTGGCATAAGGCCGAGCCCAAAGACTATTGGCATATAAGGCCGAGCCCAAAGACTATTGGCATAAGGCCGAGCCCAAAGACTATTGGCATAAGGCCGAGCCCAAAGACTATTGGCATAAGGCCGAGCCCAAAGACTATTGGCATAAGGCCGAGCCCAAAGACTTTGGCATAAGGCGAGCCCAAAGACTATTGGCATAAGGCCGAGCCCAAAGACTATTGGCATAAGGCCGAGCCCAAAGACTATTGGCATAAGGCCGAGCCCAAAGACTATTGGCATAAGGCCGAGCCCAAAGACTATTGGCATAAGGCCGAGCCCAAAGACTATTGCCATAAGGCCGGGGACCAAGGGCTTGGCTAGGCATAAGGCTGGGGCCCAAGGGCTAGCCATAAGGCCAGGGCACAAGGGATTGGCTAGGCAAAAGGGCCCGGGGCCCAAGGGCTTGGATAGGCATAAGGCTGGGGCCCAAGGGCTAGGCATAAGGCCGGGGCCCAAGGGCTTGGATAGGCATAAGGCTGGGCCCAAGGGCTAGGCATGAGGCTGGGGCCCAAGGGCTAGGCATGAGGCTGGGGCACAAGGGCTGAATAGGCATAGGGCTAACCCTTTGCACTCTTTGTATAAAGGATGAGGCACCCATAGGGGTTTAGAGCTAGTTTTCACACATCTACTCTGTACTTGGACAGTGAGGACTAGATCCTTTGTTTTACAGTGAGGAGCCACTCCACAACCCCATGCTCCAAGCTACAGGGACTTTTTGCCTGTCATCAGTAAATGGATAATTATTAGTTCATGCGCATTCAGATGTGACAAGAGCATACTGTATGTCCTGTGTGCTTAACTAACATGATAATAGAAACAAAACAGAAACAAGTGGTTAACTTACCTGACTTACCTGTCCACACAGCATGAAGAAATAATAAATAGACTGAAGCTGTTCATAGCTAAAATGTTTATTTGCAAGCTATTATGACAAAATGACATATTAAAACAAATCTTTAAAAACAAACAACTTATAATTTAAACCATGGTAAGATGCACTACCATTCACTTAGTACTATAACTAAGGGTTTCCGCTCTTAATACCTGCTCCCCATACAGCAGTGCAATGCGGCTCGCTCCCCACACAGCAGTGCAATGCGGCTCGCTCACCACACAGCAGTGCAATGCGGCTCGTTCCCACGCAGCAGTGCAATGCAGATGGCTCCCAGATAACAGTACAGGGCCCCAGAGTAGCACAACGCAGGGCCCCACAGAATAGCACAACGCAGGGCCCCACAGAGTAGCACAACGCAGGGCCCCACAGAGTAGCACAACGCAGGGCCCCACAGAGTGGCACAACGCAGGGCCCCAAGAGCGGACAACGCAGGGCCCCACAAGCGGCACAAGAGGCCCCACAGAGCGGCACAACGCAGGGCCCCACAGAGCGGCCACACGCAGGGCCCCACAGAGCGGCACAACGCAGGGCCCCACAGAGGGCAAACGCAGGGCCCCACAGAGCGGCACAACGCAGGGCCCCACAGAGCGGCACAACGCAGGGCCCCACAGAGCGGCACAACGCAGGGCCCCACAGAAAAGCGCAATGCAGGGCCACACAAAGCAGCACAATGAAGGGCTTTACAAAGTAGTAAATGCAGGGTGCCACAGAGTAATTCAATGCAGTCCCCACAGAGTAATACATGCAGTCTACCACAGGTAATAATGCAGTCCACCACAGAGTAATACAATGCAGTCCACCACAGACTAATACAATGCAGGCCCCACAGAGTAGCACAATACAGGGCCCCAAGGGCTTGGCTAGGCATAAGGCCAGGGCCCAAGGGCTTGGCTAGTCATAAGGCCGGGTTCCAAGGGCTTGGCTAGGTATCAAGGTAGGTTCCCAAGAATAGGCAAAGCATAAGAAAGGGGCCCAAAAGCAAGCTAGGCATAAGGCCAGAGTCCAAGGGCAGGCGAAAAGTAAGACGGGGTCCAAGGGCAAGTTTTCACACATCTACTCTGTACTTGGACAGTGAGGACTAGATCCTTTGTTTTAGAGTGAGGAGCCACTCCACAACCCCATGCTCCAAGCTACAGGGACTTTTTGCCTGTCATCAGTAAATGGATAATGTATTAGTTCATGCGCATTCAGATGTGACAAGAGCATACTGTATAGGCTGGGTCTCACAATAGCGATACACCAGCGATCCCGACAACGATCAGGATCGCTGGTGTATCGCTACATGATCGCTGCTGAGCTGCCAAACAGGCAGCGATCAGCACAAGGACACTGTGGGTAAACATCGCTTAGTTACCCGCAGTGTACCTTGGATACCAGCGCCCTGATGAAGGGAGCTGGTAACCAAGGTACACAGCGGGTTTCCAGGCGCTGCGCAGTGCCTGGAAACCCGCTGTGTACCTCGGTTACCAGCTCCCTGCATCAGGGAGCTGGAATCCAAGGTACACAGCAGGTTTCTAGGCACAGCCCCATGCCTGGAAACCCACTGTGTACCTTGGTTACCAGCGGATCGCTGGTCTCCCGCCTGTCACACGCAGCGATGCGTGCCTGTCAGCGGGAGACCAGCGATCAAAAAAATGTCCTGACATTTCAGCGACGATCAGCGATACCCGGCAGGGGGCTGATCGTCGCTGAATGTCACACACAGCGATATCGCTGGTGAGCTCGCTGCTGCGTCACAAAACTAGTGACTCAGCAGCGATCTCGCTAGCGAGATCGTTGTGTGAGATGGGCCCTTATGTCCTGTGTGCTTAAATAACATGATGAAAACAAAACAGAGACAAGTGGTTAACTTACCTGACTTACCTGTCCACACAGCATGAAGAAATAAAAAATAGACTGAAGCTGTCCATAACTAAAATGTTTATTTGCAAGCTATTATGACAAAATGACATATTAAAATAAATCTTTAAAAACAAACAACTTATAATTTAAACCATGGTAAGATACCCTACCATTCACTTTGTACTATAACTTAGGGTTCCGCTCTTATTACCCGCTCCCCATACAGCAGTGCAATGCGGCTCGCTCCCCACACAGCAGTGCAATGCGGCTCGCTCCCCACACAGCAGTGCAATGTGGCTCGTTCCCACACAGCAATGCAGATGGCTCCCAGATAACAGTACAGGGGCCCACAGAGTAGCACAACGCAGGGCCCCACAGAGTAGCACAACGTAGAGCCGCACAGAGTAGCACAACGCAGGGCCCCACAGAGTAGCACAAAATAGAGCCGCACAGAGTAGCACAACGCAGGGCCCCACAGAGTAGCACAACGCAGGGCCCACAGAGTAGCACAACGCAGGGCCCCACAGAGTAGCACAATGCAGGGCCCCACAGAGTAGCACAATGCAGGGCCCCACAGAGTAGCACAACGCAGGGCCCCACAGAGTAGCACAACGCAGGGCCAAACAGACTAATATAATGCAGTACCCCATAGAGTAGCAAAATGCAAGGCCCCACATAGTAGTACAATGCAGGGTGCCACAGAATAATTCAATGCAGTCCCCCACAGAGTAATTCAATGCAGTGCGCCACAGAGTAATACAATGCAGTGCGCCACAGAGTAGCACAACGCAGGGCCCAACAGGTGCAAACGCAGGGCCCCACAGAGTAGCACAACGCAGGGCCCCACAGAGTAGCACAACGTAGAGCCGCACAAAGTAGCACAACGCAGGGCCCCACAGAGTAACACAATGCAGTCCACCACAGAGTAATACAATGCAGTCCACCACAGAGTTAAGGGCCCGTCTCACATAGCGATATCGCTACCGAGATCGCTGCTGAGTCACTAGTTTTGTGACGCAGCAGCGAGCTCACCAGCGATATCGCTGTGTGACATTCAGCGACGATCAGCCCCCCTGCCGGGTATCGCTGATCGTCGCTGAAATGTCAGGACCTTTTTTTGATCGCTGGTTTCCCGCTGACAGGCACGCATCGCTGCGTGTGACAGGCGGGAGACCAGCGATCCGCTGGTAACCAAGGTACACAGCGGGTTTCCAGGCGCGGGGCTGTGCCTAGAAACCCGCTGTGTACTTGGATACCAGCGCCCTGATGCAGGGAGCTGGTATCCAAGGTACACAGTGGGTTTCCAGGCACCGCGCAGCGCTTGGAAACCCGCTGTGTACCTTGGATACCAGCTCCCTGCATCAGGGCGCTGGTATCCAAGGTACACTGCGGGTAACTAAGCGATGTTACCTGCAGTGTCGCTGTCCCAGATCGCTGCCTGAGCTGCCTGTTTGGCAGCTCAGCAGCGATCATGTAGCGATACACCAGCGATCCTGACAAGTGCATATCGTTGTCGGGATCGCTGGTGTATCGTTATGTGAGACCCAGCCCTAATACAATGCAGTCCACAAGAGTAAGAGTAGCACAATGCAGGGCCCCACAGAGTAGCACAATGTAGTCCACCACAGAGTAATACAATGCAGTCCACCAGAGTAAAACATTGCAGTCCACCACAGAGTAAAACAATGCAGTCCAACACAGAGTAAAACAATGCAGTCCACCACAGAGTAATACAGTGCAGTCCACCACAGAGTAATACAGTGTAGTCCACCAGAGTAGTACAATACAGGGCCCCATAGAGTAGCACTACGCAGTCCCCTCACAGAGTAGCACTACTCAGTCCCCTCACAGAGTAGCACAATGCAGGGCCCCACAGAGTAGCACAATGCAGGGCCCCACAGAGTAGCACAATGCAGGGCCCCACAGAGTAGCACAATGCAGGGCCCCACAGAGTAGCACAATGCAGGGCCCCACAGAGTAGCACAATGCAGGGCCCCACAGAGTAGCACAATGCAGGGCTCCACAGAGTAGCACAATGCAGGGCCCCACAGAGTAGCACAATGCAGGGCCCCACAGAGTAGCACAATGCAGGGCCCACAGAGTAGCACAATGCAGGGCCCCAAGAGTAGCACAATGCAGGGCCCACAAGTAGCACAATGCAGGGCCCCACAGAGTAGCACAATAGTCCCCCACAGAGTAGCACAATGCAGTGCCCCAAATAGTACACAATGCAGGACCCCACAGAGTACACAATGCAGGGCCCCACAGAGTAGCACAATGCAGTCCCCAATAGTACAATGTAGGACCCACAGAGTAACACAATGCAGGGCCCCACAGAGAACACAATGCAGGGACCCCATAGTAGCACAATGCAGGGACCCAGGATAACAATGCAGGGCCCCATACGAAGCACAATGAGGCCCCAGAGTAGCACAATACAGGGACCACAGAATAGCACAATGCAGGGCCCCACAGAGTAGCACAATGCAGGCCCCACAGAGTAGCACAATGCAGGGCCCCACAGAGAGCACAATGCAGGGCCCCACAGAGAGCACAATGCAGGGCCCCACAGAGAGCACAATGCAGGGCCCCACAGAGTAGCACAATGCAGGGCCCCACAGAGCAGCACAATGCAGGGCCCCACAGAGCAGCACAATGCAGGGCCCCACAGAGTAGCACAATGCGGGGTCCCACAGATACAATGCTGGCCCCAACAGAGAGCACAATGAGGGCCCCACAGAGTAGCACAATGCAGGGCACACAAAAGTAGCACAATGAGGGCCCCACAGAGTAATCACAATGCAGGGCCCCCAGATTTAACAATGCAGGCCCCACAGAGTAAAACAATGCAGGGCCCCACAGAGTAGCAACAATGCAGGCACCACAGAGTAGCACAATGCAGGCCCCACAGAGTAGCACAATGCAGGCCCCACAGAGTAACAATGCAGGGCCCACAGAGTACCACAATGCAGGGCCCCAGAGTAGCACAATAGCACCCACAGAGTATACAATGTAGTCCACCACAGAGTAATACAATGCAGTCCACCAGATTAAAACAATGCAGCGCCCCAGAGTAAACAATGCAGTCCACCACAGAGTAATACATGCAGTCCACCACAGAGTAATACAATGCAGTCCACCACAGAGTAATACAATGCAGTCCACCAAAGAGTACACAATGCAGGCCCCACAGAGTATACAATGAGTCCACCACAGAGTAATACATGCAGTCCACCACAGAGTAATACAATGCAGTCCACCAGAGTAAAACAATGCAGGGCCCCAGAGTAGCACAATGTAGGACCCCAGAGTAGACATGCAGTCACCCCAGAGTAAACATGCAGTGACCACCAGAGAAAACAATGCAGGACCCAGAGTAATACAATGCAGGCCCCACAGAGTACACAGTGCAGGGCCACAGAGTAGCACAATGCAGGACCCAGAGTATCACAATGCAGGGAACCCAGAGTAGCACAATGCAGGGACCCCAGAGTAGCACAATGCAGGGCCCCAGAGTAGCACAATGCAGGGCCCCAGAGTAGCACAATGCAGGGCCCCAGAGTAGCACAATGCAGGGCCCCACGAGTAGCACAATGCAGGGCCCCACAGGTAGCACAATGTAGGCCCCACAGGTAATACAATGCAGGGCCAACAGAGTAGCACAATGCAGGGCCCCACAGTAGCACAATGCAGGGCCAAACAGTAGCACAATGCAGGGCCACAGTAGCACAATGCAGGGCCACAGTAGCACAATGCAGGGCCAACAGTAGCACAATGCAGGGCCCACAGTAGCACAATGCAGGGCTAAACAGAGTAGCACAATGCAGGGCTAAACAGAGTAGCACAATGCAGGGCTAAACAGAGTAGCACAATGCAGGGCTAAACAGAGTAGCACAATGCAGGGCTAAACAGAGTAGCACAATGCAGGGCTAAACAGAGTAGCACAATGCAGGGCTAAACAGAGTAGCACAATGCAGGGCTAAACAGAGTAGCACAATGCAGGGCTAAACAGAGTAGCACAATGCAGGGCTAAACAGAGTAGCACAATGCAGGGCCCCACAGAGTAGCACAATGCAGGGCCCCACAGAGTAGCACAATGCAGGGCCCCACAGAGTAGCACAATGCAGGGCCCCACAGAGTAGCACAATGCAGGGCCCCACAGAGTAGCACAATGCAGGGCCCCACAGAGTAGCACAATGCAGGGCCCCACAGAGTAGCACAATGCAGGGCTAAACAGAGTAGCACAATGCAGGCTAAACAGAGTAGCACAATGCAGGGCAAACAGAGTAGCACAATGCAGGGCTAACAGAGTAGCACAATGCAGGGCCCCAACAGAGTAGCACAATGCAGTCCCCACAGAGTAGCACAATGCAGGGCCCCACAGAGTAGCACAATGCAGGGCCCCACAGAGTAGCACAATGCAGGTGCCCCACAGAGTAGCACAATGCAGGGCCCACAGAGTTAGACAATGCAGGGCCCCACAGAGTAGCACAATGTAGTCCACCACAGAGTAATACAATGCAGTCCACCAGATTAAAACAATGCAGTCCACCACAGAGTAAAACAATGCAGTCCACACAGAGTAATAGAATGCAGTCCACCACGAGTAATAGAATGCAGTCCACCACAGAGTAATACAATGCAGTCCACAAGAGTAAGAGTACACAATGCGGGGCCCCCAGAGTAGCACAATGTAGTCCACCACAGAGTAATACAATGGCAAGTCCACCACAGAGTAATACAATGCAGGGCCCCAGAGTAGCACAATGTAGTCCACCACAGAGTAATACAGTGCAGTCCACCACAGAGTAATAAGTGCAGTCCCCACGAGTAATACAGTGCAGTCCCCACAGAGTAATACGGGTGCAGTCCACCAGAGTAGCATAATGCATGGCCCCAGAGTAGCACAATGCAGGGACCCCAGAGTAGCACAATGCAGGGACCCAGAGTAGCACAATGCAGGGACCCCAGAGTAGCACAATGCAGGGCCCCACAGAGTAGCACAATGTAGTCTACCACAGAGTAAACAATGCAGGGCTAAACAGAGCAGCACAATGCAGGGCCCCAGAGCAGCACAATGCAGGGCCCCACAGAGCAGCACAATGCAGGGCCCCACAGAGCAGCACAATGCAGGGCCCCGCAGAGCAGCACAATGCAGGGCCCGCAGAGCAGCACAATGCAGGGCCCCACAGAGCAGCACAATGCAGGGCCCCACAGAGCAGCACAATGCAGGGCCCCAGAGCAGCACAATGCAGGGCCCAAGAGTAGCACAATGCAGGGCCCCAAAGAGTAGCACAATGCAGGGCCCAAAGAGCAGCACAATGCAGGGCCCCAAAGAGCAGCCAATGCAGGGCCCCAAAGAGCAGCACAATGCAGGGCCCAAAGAGCAGCACAATGCAGGGCCCAACAGAGCAGCACAATGCAGGGCCCACAGAGCAGCACAATGCAGGGCAAACAGAGTAGCACAATGCAGGGCTAACAGAGTAGCACAATGCAGGGCCCCAAAGAGCAGCACAATGCAGGGCCCCACAGAGCAGCACAATGCAGGACCCACAGAGCAGCACAATGCAGGGCCCACAGAGCAGCACAATGCAGGGCTAAACAGAGAGCACAATGCAGGCCTAACAGTAGCAACAATGCAGGGCTAAACAGAGCAGCACAATGCAGGTCCAACAAGTAGCACAATGCAGGGCTAAACAGAGCAGCACAATGCAGGGCTAAACAGAGCAGCACAATGCAGGGCTAAACAGAGTAGCACAATGCAGGGCTAAACAGAGTAGCACAATGCAGGGCTAAACAGAGCAGCACAATGCAGGGCAACAGAGTAGCACAATGCAGGGCCAAACAGAGTAGCACAATGCAGGGCCCCACAGAGTAGCACAATGCAGGGCCCCACAGAGTAGCACAATGCAGGGCCCCACAGAGCAGCACAATGCAGGGCCCCACAGAGCAGCACAATGCAGGCCCCACAGAGTAGCACAATGCAGGGCCCCACAGAGTAGGGGCACCAATGCAGGGCCCCACAGTAGCACAATGCAGGGCTAAACAGAGTAGCACAATGCAGGGCTAAACAGAGCAGCACAATGCAGTCCCCACAGTAGCACAATGCAGGGCTAAACAGAGCAGCACAATGCAGTCCCCACAGAGCGCACATGCAGTCCCACGAGCGCACAATGCAGGGCCCCACAGAGCAGCACAATGCAGGGCCCCACAGAGAGCACAATGCAGGGCCCCACAGAGTAGCACAATGCAGGGCTAACAGAGTAGCACAATGCAGGGCCCAAACAGAGAGCACAATGCAGGCCTAACAGATAGCACAATGCAGGGCCCCAAACAGAGTAGCACAATGCAGTCCCCCACCATGAGTAATACACGCAGGGCCCATAGAGATGTAATCGATTAATACATACATTGGTCATCTATCCCCATTTCCTCGCTGCTCCGGAGCAGCGTGGGCGCAATAACGTGACGTCTTGCGGCGCTGAGACAGACGTAGCGTGGGAATGATATGAGAGCGCATCAGTCCTCCACCATTGCTTTCACCTGTATCGGCATCGACAATGCTGATACAGCTGAATGCGCGATGGGGAGGCGAGCTGGCACCGTGCTCCACAGCGACTGCGTGGTGTGCCGCTGTGCCGGGTCAGCCATGTCATGAAGAAGATCCCTACCTTGTTCTGCCGTCAGATTCGCGTGCTCCCGCTATAGCAGCTTGCATAACAATGCACGTGGCGGGTATTTATAGAGCGCGTGACGCCGGGCACGAGACCGGAAGTGCGTCATCGCTGGTGCCGAGTCACGTGTAGTTGTCATGGCTACGTTAAAGTGCCTTCGCATGCGCAGTAGCAGTTTCTTAGAACGATCATGTAGCGTGCCGGTGTCATGACATCGGGTCATGCGTGCGCATGCGTAGTTGGAGATGACGTGGAGGTGTGTGTCGTGAGGGTTAGGCCTCTTTCACACTTCAGTCGTGCGACGTCAGTCAAAATCCGTCAAAATGTGAAAAAAACGGATCCGCCATTTTTTTTTTTTGGCGGATCCGTTTTTTTCCCATAGACTTGCATTAGTGACGGATTTTGACGGATGGTCGTCCGTTAGGTCCGTTTTTTGACGGATCCGCCAAAAAATTGCCGTCCGTCATTTCAAAAAAACGTCCAATGCAACGTTTTTTTTGCCGCAAACACGCGAACAGGTGTTGGGCGGGGTGGTGTTGCGTCTCTCTCCCTCTCCTCCAGTTCCTTTCCTCCTCTCTCTCTCTCTCTCTCTCTCTCTCTCTCTCTCTCTCTCTCTCTCTCTCTCTCTCTCTCTCTCTCTCGACCATTTTTGCATCCGTTTTTTTACTTTTCTAACGGATCCGCCATTTTCACGGATGGACGGACGTCACACAACGGAAGTGTGAAAGAGGCCTAAGATATAGTCATGGGATAAAGCAGAGAGTAGTGGGTGGAACAACCGTGGTGTTATTCCAATGTGTGCTAACGTGTCAAACACTTGTAGGCGGATATTACTAGTGTGAACACGGCTCCTGTGCCATATCTAGGAAATACAATGCTATCTACTAGATTCAAGATTCAAAGAAGCTTTATTGGCAGGACTAAATACACATTAGTTTTGCCAAAGCAAGTGTACACAAGGGAATAGGGATAGGGAGGGGGGATGGGGCAGATCCGGGGTGGGGGCTATGGAAGTCCATGGCATAGGGAGGGGGGATGGGGCAGATCCGGGGTGGGGGCTATAGAAGTCCATGGCATAGGGAGGGGGGATGGGAGCAGATCCAGGGTGGGAGCTATGGAAGTCCATGGCATAGGGAGGGGGGATGGGGCAGATCCAGGGTGGGAGCTATGGAAGTCCATGGCATAGGGAGGGGGGATGGGGCAGATCCGGGGTGGGGGCTATAGAAGTCCATGGCATAGGGAGGGGGGATGGGAGCAGATCCAGGGTGGGAGCTATGGAAGTCCATGGCATAGGGACGGGGGATGGGTTCAGATCCAGGGTGGGGGCTATAGAAGTCCATGGCATAGGGAGGGGGGATGGGAGCAGATCCAGGGTTGGGAGCTATGGAAGTCCATGGCATAGGGAGGGGGGATGGGAGCAGATCCAGGGTGGGAGCTATGGAAGTCCATGGAATAGGGAGGGGGGATGGGAGCAGATCCAGGGTGGGGGCTATGGAAGTCCATGGCATAGAGGGGGGATGGGTTCACATCCGGGGTGGGGACTATAGAAGTCCATGGCATAGGGAGGGGGGATGGGGGCAGATCCGGGGTGGGGGCTATAGAAGTCCATGGCATAGAGAGGGGGGATGGGAGCAGATCCAGGGTGGGGGCTATAGAAGTCCATGGCATAGGGAGGGGGATGGGAGCAGATCCAGGGTGGGAGCTATGGAAGTCCATGGCATAGGGAGGGGGGATGGGAGCAGATCCAGGGTGGGGGCTATGGAAGTCCATGGCATAGGGAGGGGGGATGGGAGCAGATCCAGGGTGGGGGCTATGGAAGTCAATGGCATAGGGAGGGGGGATGGGAGCAGATCCAGGGTGGGAGCTATGGAAGTCCATGGCATAGGGAGGGGGGATGGGAGCAGATCCAGGGTGGGGGTATGGAAGTCCATGGCATAGGGAGGGGGGATGGGTTCACATCCGGGGTGGGGGCTATAGAAGTCCATGGCATAGGGAGGGGGGATGGGGGCAGATCCGGGGTGGGAGCTATAGAAGTCCATGGCATAGAGAGGGGGGATGGGAGCAGATCCAGGGTGGGGGCTATAGAAGTCCATGGCATAGGGAGGGGGAATGGGGGCAGATCCAGGGTGGGGGCTATAGAAGTCCATAGCATAGGGAGGGGGGATGGGAGCAGATCCAGGGTGGGGGCTATGGAAGTCCATGGCATAGGGAGGGGTGATGGGAGCAGATCCAGGGTGGGGGCTATGGAAGTCCATGGCATGGGGATGGGGGCAGATCCGGGGTGGGGGCTAAAGAAGTCCATGGCATAGGGAGGGGGGATGGGGCAGATCCAGGGTGGGGGCTATGGAAGTCCATGGCATAGGGAGGGGTGATGGGAGCAGATCCAGGGTGGGGGCTATGGAAGTCCATGGCATAGGGAGGGGTGATGGGAGCAGATCCAGTGTGGGGGCTATGGAAGTCCATGGCATAGGGAGGGGGGATGGGGCAGATCCAGGGTGGGGGCTATGAAGTCCATGGCATAGGGAGGGGGGATGGGGCAGATCCAGGGTGGGGGCTATATAAGTCCATGGCATAGGGAGGGGGGATGGGGGCAGATCCGGGTTGGGGGCTATAGAAGTCCATGGCATATCATAGTTCTCTTTCTCGCAGTCTATGACATTCGCTCACATACCGCGCTGCTATCTCCGCTACTCTCTCTTCTTCCCCCAGCAGGATATATGTTTTCTCTTCCTCCTTCATGGTGATGAAATCCGGGAAGAGATGTGAGAGTCTTCTGAAGTGAGTGTCCCTCACTGCTGAGTATTTGGAGCAGTGTAGCAGGAAGTGGGTTTCGTCCTCTATGGCCTCCTGGTCACAGTGTTGGCATAGTCTTTCCTCCCTGGGCTTGTAGCTCTGCCTGTGTCAGCGGATTCGATGGCCAAACTGTGGGCACTGAGTCTATACCGTCTCAGGATCTTGCGGTCTCTGGGGTCCGGGAGTTTCTCCAGGTATGGGGCCAGTCTGTAGTCTCTCTGTAGACTCTGGTACATGGTCAGTTTCTGGGAGCTGATGATGTCGTTCTTCCAGTCACTGACATACCTCTCCTGGCCTTCGTCTACCATCTTCCTGATTTTGGC
This sequence comes from Oophaga sylvatica, assembly GCA_033576555.1. Classification (NCBI taxonomy): domain Eukaryota; kingdom Metazoa; phylum Chordata; class Amphibia; order Anura; family Dendrobatidae; genus Oophaga; species Oophaga sylvatica. The sequence continues at coordinate 20,513 of JARQOD010006719.1, read as the reverse complement.
TTTTGTCAGGTTGTTGTGATTGGTGTTTTGGTCAGGTTGGGTTTGGATGAGCTGTTCCGAGGGTCCTGGTTTTTCTGTTTCACCTACATGTGTCTGGGCTTTATGGTGATGGGAGCTTGGATTGCTCCTATATAGGTGAGCCCGGAATGACAGTGCCCGCTTTAGAACCGTTAGGTGTAGAGGGAATCTGCCCAGCTTGGCCTGGCAGGCACTGTTGGAGGTGCTCCGGTGGACTTGGAGAAGGTGCTTGCAGAATTCCAGGTGGAATATTTCTGTTGGGCTGGAATCCCACCTTGACCAGTCTGGGTAGGTGTGAGGACCCCAGACTTCACTGCCATACAGGAGGATTGGGGCGATGACAGAGTCGAAGATTTTTAACCAGACCCTCACTGGTGGTTTCAGATGGTAGAGTTTCCTTCGGATGCCATAGAAGGTTTTGCATGCCTTGTCTTTCAGGGTCTCTATGGCTTGTTTGAAGCTTCCTGACCGGTGAATCTCTAGGCCCAGGTAGGTATATTTGTCTGTTCCTGTAAGGGCGCAGTTGTTGAGGACAAATGAAGGGTGCTGGTCTAATTTTCTCTTTCTCCTCTGGAACACCATGATGTTGGTTTTCTTTAGGTTGACCGGTAGTGCCCAGGTGGAGCTGAATTTCTCTAAGATTTTCAGGTTGTCTTGGAGGCCTTTCTCGGTTGGTGACAGAAGCAGCAGGTCATCTGCATACAGCAGGAATTTCACCTGGGTGTCGTGGAGGGTGGGACCTGGTGCTGTGGAAGATTCCAGAGCGGTAGCCAGCTCGTTGATGTAAATGTTGAAGAGCGTTGGACTTAGGCTGCAGCCTTGTCTGACTCCACGGCTCTGCTGGAAATAAGCCGTTCTTTTACCGTTCACACTCACACTGCAGAGGTTCTCGGTGTAGGAGCTTTTGATAACATCGTAGGTCTTTCCTCCTATTCCGCTCTCCAGCAGTTTCAGGAATAAGCCCGGGTGCCACACCGAATCAAAGGCCTTTATAAAGTCCACGAAACAGGCGTATATCTTCCCGTTCTTTGTATTGTGGACATGTCTCTGAATGAGGCTGTGCAGGGTATAGATGTGGTCAGTGGTGCGGTGGTTTGGCATGAACCCTGCTTGGCTCTTGCTGAGGACGTTATGTTCGGTGAGGAAACTGAGGATCCTCTTTTTCAGGATGCTGTTGAACAGTTTCCCCAGGTTGCTGCTGACACATATGCCTCTGTAGTTGGCTGGGTCATACCTGTCCCCATTCTTGTGGATGGGTGTGATGAGGCCTTGGTTCCAGGTACGAGGGAAGTAGCCGGCACTTAGCACAATATTGAAGAGTTTAAACCATTGCAGCCTGTATTTTCTGGTGGGCTGTACTTCAGCATTTCTGGTAGGATTCCATCCAGGCCACCGGCTTTTCTACATCTTATGGAAGAGATTCTCTCTGCTACTTCCTGTAATGTAATAGGTGTATCCACTGGGTTTTGGAAATTTTTTACTTTTTCCTCCATTGCTTTTAATTTTGCCATTATGTTTTCCTGTTCTTGGTTTAGTTCTTCCTTTGGGATGTCTTTATAGAGGTCTCTGAAGTACTGGAGCCAGATGTTGCCATTTTGGATATGGATGTTGTTTTTCTTGTCTTTTGTGCCCATGTGGTTCCATAGTTCCCAGAAGGAATTGTCTTGAAGAGCATCTTGGAGTTGGTTAAGCTTGGTAGAGATGTAACTCTGCTTCTTCCTCCTGAGGATGGTTTTGTACTGTCTTTGTATGGTTTCATAGGCTTCCCTCAGACCAGGGTGGTTGGGGTCTCTATGTTTCTTGTTTGAGGCTGTTCTCAGGGTCTTCCGTACGGCTTTACATTCTCTGTCAAACCAACCGTTGGTTGTTTTTCTTTTGGTCTCTTGTAGTCAACTTTTTTAAGGTCGGACAGTCTGGCCATTGCATAGAATATATTGTTGAGGTCTTTTGTAGTTTGACTCACTCCCTTTGGGTTAGGCTGGTACTCGTGGTTGTAGAAGTGGTGGAGCATCCGCTGTATTTCGGGTCTGCTGAGAGCCTCTTTATACTTTAGTGCCGACGTTTTGGACCATTTATATGATGGAGGCCGGTTGAAGAGGCCGCTATGCTGTGGCTTTTGAGTGGGTGGTTTCTCTGTAGATTTCAAGTACAGAAGAAGTTGGCTGTGGTCTGACAGGTGCGTTTGTGGGGTGACTATGAAGGCGCTGATATTTGCCCGGTTCATGTCTGTAATGGCATAATCTACTACACTCCTCCCTACATGGGAGTTTAGTGTATTACCTCCCTAAAGAGTCTCCTTTGGTGCGTCCATTAATAATATGAAGTCCTAAACTTCTACATATGTTCAGGAGCTTTTTACCACTTTTGTTGACTGTACTGTCATAGCTGTTTCTCTCTGTGTGTACTGAGTCTTGGCCGTCATTCTCTGCTCCAAATATGTAGATGTTCCCATCCGTGGTCAGGAAGTCGTTTTCTCTCCCTGTTCTTGCGTTGAGGTCCCCAAAGATGAGAACTTTGCCCAGGGCCTGATAGTGGGCGGCTTCTCTTTGTAAGATCTCGAAGCTCTCTGGATTGAAGTAGGGGGACTCTGGCGGTGGTATATAGGTGGCGCAGAGGTGGACATCAGACTGAGAGGTGAGGATGGAGCTGCTGATCCTGATCCATATGTGGCTGCCTCCTCTCTTCACCGGTTTGATGTATTGGTGGAGCTCGTCTTTATACCAGATCAGTATTCCTCCTGAGCTCCGGCCCTGTTTGATGTTTTTATTTTTCAGGGCAGGGACAGAGATTTCCCTGTATCCGATGGGCGCCAGGGATTCGTTTTCGGCTCTGGTCCATGTTTCCAGGAGGATCTGGTTGTCTATATTTTTCAGTCTTTGTATAAAGTCCGGGTCATTTGTTTTACATCCAAAGGTCGAGGTGTTGAGACCCTGAATGTTCCAGCTGCTGATTGTAAGTGAAGTCATTTTTCTATTTATCTTGTGTGTATATACCTTGTAATGAGTATGGCTGTGTAGGACAAACTGGATTTCTGACTGTTTTGTAGGTGTGCTTGGTTCCATCCAGTCACATTAGTTTCCTGCATAGTGCGCTGAGCAGGGTCTTTACCTCATCCATATCTCTGCTCTGCGTGTATCTGTGTGGGGTCGGTGGACCCCTCCATGGAGGTCTCCTCCTCTGATGGTCTGATTTTGGGTGAAGAGCTTTGTTTACAGCTTCTGGAGATAGGATTGGGGTTTTCTGTCTTTTTATTGTTAGGGGTCTTTCGGTGTGATGTTGGTCATTGTTGAATCCAGGCCTGGGTCCTCTGTTTAGTACAATGTCTTTCAGCTCTTTGGCCAGGAGGCTGACCCCTTGTTTGTTGAGGTGCTTATTATCATATAGGTGATGGTGGTTTATGGAAAGGTGTTGTGCCAGGGTCACGTTTGGGACAGTCTTGACCTTTTCTGTCAGTTCCATATCGATGCTTTGGGTGGTTTTGCCTGGATATGTCCTTTGTTGGGAGCAGAGATGACAGAATGATTTTGCTGTCTGGGAATTTTAGTTTTGCCTTCTTTGCTAGTTGGGCCAGTTGTGCTGCGATCTGCTTGTGCTGGTCTGGCAGACTGTTTGTACCTGTGTGTATAATGATATGGTTTGGGTTGGTAAAACGTGGATTATTGATGACCTCTGTCACCTGTTCAATAGTTGCACAGTGGATTTTTCTGACCCGTTTTCCTAGGAATAGCCGTTGTGCATTTAGGTACTTCCCATTTGAGTCCATTATTAGGACGATATCAGGGCTTCGTGGTGTCTGGGATGGGTTAAGTGGCTGATGGTGGGGGTCTGTGATGCTGGCTTTGCTGGTGGTTGGTTCTCTTCTCGCTGATTCACTTTTCTTGGTTTCATGTTATGATTTGGTAGCTGAGGAGTGCAGGTAAAAAAGGCAATACACCAGAGCAGTTGGAATCTATGAGATTGCAGTACCCTGACTAACCACCACAACTAGAGGCAGCCGTGGAGCGTTCCTACGTTGGTCCTAGACGCCTCGTCACAGCCTGAGAAACTAACTATACCTAAAGATAGAAAGAGGAAAGCTATCTGCCCCGGAGCAGATCCCCAAAGAACATAGAAAGCCCCCAAACATGTAATGGCGGTTAGACAAGAAGAAATACTGACACAGACAGAAAAATAGTATGAGCAAACGCTGGGGCCCAAACTATCTAAATAGAAAAGGATAGGAAGGGCACTTACTGCAACCCAAAAAACCCTGAAAAGCACCAACTCTACTAATTTCAAAAACACCTGAGATCACACGACCTCTACCACCTAAATTAGTTCTCTGGTGTAACAAAATCAAAACAGCAGCCACTGAAAAACTGGAAAAAGCAAATGTACAAAACATCAGTGGCTGAACTAAACTGAGAGGGCAAAAGCCCCCGGAGGGGACCCTGAAGGCCCTCACAGAAGTGCAGGACAAAATGCAAAAAATCAAGCACAAAAACAAAAAGAAGAAAATGTCTTATCTGTTAGCAGGAGATGCAGACACGACACAGCAGGCTACAAAGGAAACAGGAATCAAGGATTGAGACCAGAACAATTGATCACCGCAACCCTGATGGGAAGGCGACTCCCTTAAATAAGACCAGTCAGTAACACCTGATTCCCAATCCTCACAATCTTCACTGGACAGTCCAGTACCGCTTGTAACCACCAGAGGGAGCCTCTGCTCAGAGCTCATTTCAAGTCCATTCACAACAGTACCCCCCCCTTGAGGAGGGGTCACCGATGTAACGGGTCTGGGAGGCGGAACCTCTGAGCTTTATTATACAAGGAGGCTTTCCTTGTAAAGGAGCGGGTGGCGCCCGGGGAGACGGACGGGAAGTCACTGCAAGTGACGGGGGCAGTCTTTGGACAGACAGGTGGGAGGTCACGGCAAGTGACCGGGGCAGTCTCTGGGTAGACAGGCAGGTAGTCACGGCAAGTGACCGGGGCAGTCTCTGGGTAGACAGGCAGGTAGTCACGGCAAGTGACCGGGGCAGTCTCTGGACAAACAGGCGGGTAGTCACGGCAAGTGACCGGGGCAGTCTCTGGGTAGACAGGCAGGTAGTCACGGCAAGTGACCGGGGCAGTCTCTGGGTAGACAGGCAGGTAGTCACGGCAAGTGACCGGGGCAGTCTCTGGACAAACAGGCGGGTAGTCACGGCAAGTGACCGGGGCAGTCTCTGGGTAGACAGGCAGGTAGTCACGGCAAGTGACCGGGGCAGTCTCTGGATAAACAGGCAGGCAAGGGGCCGGGGCAGTCTCTGAATGGACAGGTATATACGACCTGAGATGGTGGAGCCTCCCGGTAGGCTAGCAGGCAGATGACAGATGTCAAGATCCCGTCTGGGTTGGAGCCGATGTTACTGCAAACACTAGGGGAAGCAGAGGCAGGTAGCGTAGTCAGATGGCAGCCGGAGGTCGGTACACAGGAAAGCAGTGTTTGTAGCAATGGATCAGGCGGATAACGTAGTCAGGTGGCAGCCGGAGGTCGGTACACAGGAGAGCAGTGTTTGTAGCAATGGATCAGGCGGAGAGCGTAGTCAGAAGGCGGGCCGAGGTCGGTTCACAGGAGGCAGTGTTTGTAGCAATGGATCAGGCGGAGAGCGTAGTCAGAAGGCAGGCCGAGGTCGGTTCACAGGAGAGCAGTGTTTGTAGCAATGGATCAGGCGGAGAGCGTAGTCAGAAGGCAGGCCGAGGTCGGTTCACAGGAGAGCAGTGTTTGTAGCAATGGATCAGCAGGAAACGCTTGATAAAGGCTTGGAGCTCAATAATCTCGCAATGACACACCCACAGGGCCAGGTTTATATAGGGTGTGTAATTGGCAATCAGAGGCCCAATCAAGAGAGCACTAGGTGTAGCCAATCAGGAAGAACAGTCAATGGTATCTGGGTTCAGCAAGGAACTTTGCAGCCAGCAGAATAGCTCAGATGGTAGAGCTGCTGGCCAGTGGACAAGAGGTACTGGGTTCGACTCCTGACAGTACTCCCCTCCTTCCAGGATGGCCTCTGGACATCTCAGGAGCTGGCTTATCCCGGTACCTTTGATGAAAGGCTCTTGTTAGTCTAGGAGCATGGACGTTGTCCCTTGGTTCCCATGAATTTTCCTCTGGTCCGTAACCCTTCCACTGCACCAGATACTGCAGTTTACCTCTGAATTTTCGGGAGTCCAGAATCTTATCCACAATGTATTCTTCTTCACCACGGATCCTTTCTGGTGGAGGAGGTGGCTGAATTCTTCCTGGAAACGGGTTTTCACAGAAGGGTTTGAGCAAGGATATGTGAAACACTGGATGAATCTTTAGATTGTTGGGAAGTTTTAAACGAAAAGCAACCTGGTTAATTTTTGCAGAAATTTGAAAAGGTCCAATGAATTTCTGACCCAATTTGGAGGATGGCACATGTGTCTTAAGGTTTTTAGTGGACAGCCAAACTTTGTCTCCAACCTGAAGAGCAGGGGCACCCCTCCGATGTTTATCTGCTGCTTCCTTATATTCTTCCTGGGTCTTGAGCAATATCTCTGATAATTCCTTCGGGATTCCTGTAATTTTGTAAGCCTGTCATTAACAGCAGGAATGGAGTGTTCACTGGCAGATTAGGGATAAATACTGGATGTACTCCATAATTAGCAAAAAATGGGGTTTGAGATGTAGCGCTATGTATGGAGTTGTTGTAGGCAAACTCTGCTGTTGGTAAATAGTCCACCCAGTCATCCTGAAGATAGGAAATGAAGCAACGGAGGTATTGCTCCAAAGTCTGGTTCGTTCTCTCCGTCTGGCCATTGGACTGAGGATGGAAAGCGGTAGAAAGATTCACCGTGACTCCCAAGGCTGTACAGAAACTCTTCCAAAATTTTGACGTAAACTGAACGCCTCTGTCAGACACCACGCTGTCAGGAATTCCATGTAACCTGAATACTTCTTTGATCATCAGTTCTGCAGTTTTTTTCAGCAGTAGGAATTCCTTCAGTTGGAATAAAGTGGGCCATTTTTGTGAGTCGGTCCACTATGACAAGGATGACGGTCATCTGTTTGGAAGGGGGTAGTTCCACAATAAAAATCCATGGAAATAGATCCCCAAGGCCTGGATGGAACTGGGAGTGGTTGCAAGAGTCCTAGAGGAGACGATCGTGGGGTCTTGTTTCGTGCGCATGTTAAACAGGTTGAAACATATTTCCTCACGTCCTTCCTACAATTAGGCCACCAAAAAACGAAGTAGTAAGTCTTGTGTTTTTGCAACTCCAGGATGTCCTGCCAGTTTAGAATCATGGACACTTTTGAGGACTTCAAGGCGAGAAGATTCAGGTACATATATTTGGTGTTTCTGCATCCAAAACCCCCCTTTGAATGAAAGATCGACGTCTTCCGAAGGATGGTTAAGGAAAGAGTCCTCTTGATATCCATCTTTAATTCTATTACCTAGTCCTCTAGAGTGCAATATTCCCAAAAATTTTTAGGGCCTAGAATTGTATCATCATTACTAGACCTCTCCTGAGGTTCCGAACACATCCTAGACAGGGCGTCAGCCTTGCCATTCCTTGAACCAGGCCGGTAAGGAGATTATAAAATTGAATCTTGAGAAAAATAAGGCCCATCGTGCTTGTCTTGCAGACAATCTTTTTGCTGTACGGAGGAATTCAAGATTCTTGTGGTCCGTGAGGACAGTCACAGGGTGATTGGCACCTTCCAGAAGATGTCTCCACTCGGAGAAGGCAACTTTAATGGCTAACAGTTCTTTATTACCAATGTCGTAGTTCTTTTCTGCAGATGACATGGTGTGGGAAAGAAACGCACATGGGTGAAGTTGCATCTTGTCCCCAACTCGCTGAGACAGAATAGCTCCACTGCAGAGTCCGAGGCGTCCACTTCGACAGTAAATGGCAATTCAGGATTTGGGTGTACTAACAATGGAGCAGACGTAAAAAGAGTTTTCAACTTGTCAAAAGCCTCCTGTGCCTCTGGAGACCAGAAAAATGCTTTTGTCTTTTTTGTTAGTGTAGTAATTGGTAGTATGATCCGTGAAAAGTTCTTTATAAATTTTCGGTAAAATTTGCAAATCCTATGAAACGCTGGACGTCTTTTAAATTTCTTGGAACAGGCCAGTCCACTACAGCATTGATTTTGCCGGGATCCATGCTCAGACCTTTTTGGGGAGATGATATATCCCAGAAATTGGATACTGGGTTTTTTCAAACTCACATTTTTCAAGTTTAATGTAGAGATGGTTCTCCTGTAGTCTTCCAAGACTAACTGGACGTGCCTGCGATGCTTTCCAAGGTGTCTGAAAATATAAGAATGTCATCGAGATAAGCCACAACGAATTGGTCCAAGAAATCTCGAAATACATCATTAATAAAATGTTGAAAGGTGGCTGGGGCATTGCTAAGGCCAAAGGTCATAACAAGAGATTCAAAATGTCCATATCTCGTTCTGAAGGCGGTCTTCCACTCATCTCCTGGGCGAATCCGTATGAGGTTGTAAGCCCCTCTAAGATCCAGCTTCGAAAGATTTTCGCAGAACGGAGTCTCTCAAATAGTTCAGGAATCAAGGGTAGCGGGTAGCGATTCTTGACAGTGATATTATTCATCTCTCTGAGTCAATACATGGCCGCAGAGTGGAGTCTTTCTTTTCAACAAAGAACAGGGGTGCCCCAGCTGGAGATGTGGAAGGGTCGAATAAAGCCTTTCTCCCTAAATTTTCATCCAGGAACTTTCTTAATAACCTTCAAATTCAGGTTCGGAAAGATTGTAAATCCGTCCAAATGGAATGGTTGCTCCTGGCAGCAATTCAATGGGACAGTCATAAGGACGGTGAGGAGGTAATTGATCTGCTTTTCTTCTTACTGCAGACATCAGAGAACTGCTGATATTGAGGTGGTAGTTTCTCTTCCTTCTCATGCGAAATCTCAGAGATTTGGACTTGTTGGAGAACAGGGGGTTCCTTATGACAATTATTCTTACAGTAGTCAGATGGAAAGGTGATGGTCCTTGATGCCCAGTTGATAGAAGGGTTATGGACTGAAAACAGGGGATCCCTAGAATAACCGGAAATTTCGGAGATGAAATAAGGTGGAAACTGACAGCTTCATGATGATCCGGGTCGATACAAATCTCCAGTTCGATTGTCTCATGCGTGACAGGTCCAGAAGACAAAAGGTGATCCATCCACAGTTTCCATTTCAATTGGTGTGGATTTGGGTCCTACTGGAAATATCATTATCACGTGAAATTTTAAGTCCATAAAATTTCCTCCTGCTCCCGAATCCAACAGGGCAGAGCATTGTATTTTTTGGGTGCCCATTACAACCTGAATGGGGATTACAAAATGAGATGATGTGGTATGTATTTTGTCTATTTTTCTGGCGTTACTGATGAGATAGTCTGCAAGATGGAATCCGACTGCTGAGAAAGGTCCGTATTGCTGGCAGACCTGTTGTTGGTAAAGGCATAGTCCTTTTGTTAGGACAGTTGATGGCAATAGTGTCCAGGGTCCCCACAATAGAGGCAGAGATGTTCTGCACGTCGCCTCTCTTCTCCTGTGCAGAGAGTGGTCTTCGGATGACGTCGATCTGCATCGGTTCAGGACACAACTTGCGTCTTTTCTTGGTGGTCTGATGCTGAAAATGAGAAGCCAGGGCTATTCCCAAGTGCTCGCAGTCTTCCTTTCTCCTTTCAGTAAGTCTCTGTCAATCCGGATACATAGTTGAATAAAGTCCTCCAACTGGTCAGGGGTCTCAACCCTGGCAAGCTCGTCTTTCACTGGTTCTGATAACCCTCGTCGAATTGACTTCTCTGGGCCGCTGGATTCCAGGTGGTGTCGGCCACCCAGCGACGGAACTCCGATGTATATTCCGCAACAGAGCGACGTCCTTGGCGCAAATTATGTAATTTGGTTTCTGCTGTGGCACAGCGGTTTGGGTATCAAAAACTTGATTCATAGCTGCGATGAAGCTTCCAGGTCATTAAGGAGGGCATAGTCCTTTTCACATAAGGTGAAGCCCAAGCAAGAGCTTCATCCGTCAGGAGATTTATCATGAAAAAAACTTTCTTCCTCTCACTGGTAAAGGGAGCAGGTTGCATCTGGAAGTATATGCGGCATTGATTGAGGAATCCTCTGGTACTGCTTGCGATCCCCACTGAACTTGCAGGCAGCGGCAGCCGCGCATTTGATTCGGACCCTGAATTGCGCACGTCCAGTAGTTGTTTTTGTAGCTCAATTACTTCCTGTTGTATCGCCGTGAAATCAGTTTGTAACTGACATATTTCCTTGAGAGTCCGTACAAAACTTTGAAGCTCCGTAACTTGCCGTCCAGGGTGTTCACAGCGGACTCCATTTTGGCGCGAGATATTCTGTCAAGATCCCGTCTGGGTTGGAGCCGATGTTACTGCAACACTAGGGGAAGCAGAGGCAGGTAGCGTAGTCAGATGGCAGCCGGGGTCGGTACACAGGAAAGCAGTGTTTGTAGCAATGGATCAGCGGATAACGTAGTCAGGTGGCAGCCGGAGGTCGGTACACAGGAGAGCAGTGTTTGTAGCAATGGATCAGGCGGAGAGCGTAGTCAGAAGGCAGGCCGAGGTCGGTTCACAGGAGAGCAGTGTTTGTAGCAATGGATCAGGCGGAGAGCGTAGTCAGAAGGCAGGCCGCGGTCGGTTCACAGGAGAGCAGTGTTTGTAGCAATGGATCAGGCGGAGAGCGTAGTCAGAAGGCAGGCCGAGGTTGGTTCACAGGAGAGCATGTTTGTAGCAATGGATCAGCAGGAAACGCTTGACTAAAGGCTTGGAGCTCAATAATCTCGCAATGACACACCCACAGGGCCAGGTTTAATAGGGTGTGTAATTGGCAATCAGAGGCCCAATCAAGAGAGCACTAGGGTAGCCAATCAGGAAGAACAGTCAATGGTATCTGGGTTCAGCAAGGAACTTGCGCCAGCAGAATAGCTCAGATGGTAGAGCTGCTGGCCGTGGACAAGAGGTACTGGGTTCGACTCCTGACAACAGATGAGCGCCCACAAGTGAGCAGGCGAGAGTCTCTGGAATAGCCGATGGACACCGCAGGTGATGGCCGAACCTCCAGGTAGGTTGCAGGCAGATGGCAGATGAGCGCCCCCAAGTAGAGCAGGCGAGAGTCTCTGAATAGCCGATGGACACCCGCAGGTGATGGCCGAACCTCCAGGTAGGCTTGCAGGCAGATGGCAGATGAGCGCCCCCAAGTGAGCAGGCGAGAGTCTCTGGAATTGCCGATGGTCACCGCATGTGACGGCCGAACCTCCTCAGGCAGGCTTGCGGGCAGGAAACAGAGGCAGGAAACCTTGGTAACGGACCCTGAGGGCTGAAGCAGAGTTAAACAGTGCAACAACAACATTGCTCGGACACCTCCATTAAGGAGGAGGTGCTTTATATAAGGTGGAGTCCACCGGCATTGGCCGGGGGACCTTTTTTGAAAGATGCGCGTGGCCCCTTTAAGAGCGGGGGCGTGCACGCGGCGCGCCTTAGCCAGTGGCAGGGAAGGAGCGCCAGCCCCACAGGGCGGAAGGAGGACGCTGTGTGAGGGTAAGGGGAGCGACGTCCCTGCCTGGCAGAGGACGCTGGCGCAGGGGGGAACAGCGTCCCTGCCGGCAGAGGACGCGGCGCTACAGTACCCCCCCCTTTAGGCCCCCCCTTTTTAGGCCAGAAAGAAAATTTAGCTAGGATGAGAGGGGCATGATGTTCTACCGAGGCTCCCACGTTCTCCCCTCAGGCCAAACCCCTTCCAACCACCAGAAAGTAGGTCTTTCTTCCTACCCTTTTGGTGGCCAGAATGTTCTCTACTTCAAATTCGTCTTCAGCAGACACTGGAGCAGGAGTGTACCTGTAGACTTGACAAAAGATGTTAAGTACCACCGTTTTAGGAGAGATACAGGAAGGAGTTAGGAATCCAATTGGCCGGGAGTTTCAATTTAGGACACCGGGTTGATCTGACTGATGATCTCAAAAGGACCGATGAACCCGAGGGCCTAACTTGTAGGAAGGATCTTGAGCCGGACATACTTGGACGAAAGACAGACCTTATCCCCAGGACGGAAATTGAGGAGGACCAGGACGTTTTTTGTCAGCATGTTTCTTCATGCGCTCGGATGACAGAATGAGTGCGGACCGGGTACACTCCCATAAGGAGGAAAACTCGTTAAACCAGAGATTCCGCAGCTGGATTGTCCACAGAGATGGAGACAGGAACAGGGATCCGAGGGTGTTGACCGAAGACTACAAAAAACGGAGATTTGGAGGAAATTCGCTCTCCGTGATTGTTGTAAGAGAATTCGGCCCAAGGCAGGAGATCCACCCAGTCAGAATGGTGGGCATTAACGAAGTGCCGGAGAAAAATGGCAGATTCTGATTGATTCGCTCGACTTGTCCATTGGGACTGCGTGTGGTAAGCGGAGGAGAAACCAAGGTGACGTCTCAGCAACTTACAAGTGGCTCTCCAGAAACGTGAGGTGAACTGTACCCCACGATCCGACACAATGTGACGAGGCAGACCATGAAGACGGAAGATGTGGCGGATAAAGTCTTTAGCCAACTCGGGTGCAGACGGAAGCCCTGGCAGGGGAATGAAGTGAGCCATCTTGGAAAACGTCAACAACCACCCAAATGACCGTAAAAACCGCAGAGACGGGCAGTTTGTTATGAAGTCCATGGCTATATGCTGCCAGGGGGCAGCGGGTAACAGGAAGCGGAAGAAGACGGCCGGCAGGCAGGTGTCTCGGAACTTTGTTGCGGGCACAGGAGACACAGGCAGAAACAAAGTCTATTACGTCCTTGTGCTGGGTAGGCCACCAGTAATGCCGAGTAATGAGCTGGGGTCTTTCTCTGACCAGCGGGCCAGCTAGTTTAGACGAAGAGCCCCAGTGTAGGATTCTCTTCCGATCAGTTACTGATACGAACGTCTTACCAGGAGGGAGACGATTTAGACTCACGGGAGCCACCTGCATCACTCTGGCGGGATCGATGATATGTTTAGGTTCCCCTCGAGATCCGACACCAGGAAGGACTGGGACAAGGCGTCCGCCTTGATGTTCTTGTCACCCGGCGAAAATGTAAAAGGAAATCAAAGCGGCAAAAAACAAGGACCACACCGGGCTTGGCGAGGGTTAAGTCTCTGGGCATGCTGAGGTAAGCCGATTTTTTGTGGTCAGTGTAAATGATTACCGGATGAAGAGCCCCCCGAGTAGTTAACGCCACTCCTCCAATGCCAGCTTGATGGCCAATAACTCTCGGTCTCCTATGGAGTAATTACGCTCAAAAGGAGAAGAGTTTGGGAGAAGAAAGCCGCAAGATACCATCCTCCGGATGAAGATTTTTGAGTAAGTACCGCTCCGGCTCCAGAAAGGAAGCGTCCACCTCCAGGAAGAATGCTTGTTGCCGTCGGCGTGCAGCACGGAGCGGAAGAGAAGGCCCCCGTTTTAAAGAAAGAAAGGCCTCCTCGCTTCGGGGTCACTTTTAAGATTGCATCCTTGCGGGTGGCGCGGAGATTGGAGCATCCGGGAAGAGAAGTGCGGATGAAAAGGCGGTAATAATTGGGGAACCCCGGAACCGCTGAATGGCCTTAACCCTCCCCGGGGGGCCATTTCTCGATGGAAAAAAGTTTCTCCGGATCCATTCGTGGGTGTCGAGAATGAGTGCCCAAAAACGGAAACGGGCTGCTCAAATAGAACTTTTTATTTGGCGAAGAGGTGATTCGCCGAGCCCGAGCAGAACCGACGAACCCCCCGGTGAGACGGGGTCCGGGGAGGGGACCAAATGTCGTCTAGGCCCACAACCAGGATAGAAAGGTCCGAAAGATTCATTGACCAACCCGAAAGCGCTGGGTTCAGAGACCAAAGGCACACCAAATACCGAGTGGCCCCCCCCGGGGGGAATGCCGTTTCCATTCATTCCCCGACGGATAGGGGTAGGTTTTTTCCCCACAAAAAATCCAGTTTGGTGAAGATTCTACCCCCCTCAGACGACCCAAACAATTCTGGAATGAGCAAGAGGGTACTTTTTCCCTTCCCGGATAAAATTTTTTGGCCCTGTAGTCAATACAGGGACGGAGAGAGCCGTTTTTTTTTTTTCAAAAAAGAAACCTGCCCCCCTGGGGGGGGGGTTTTCCGGATAAAACCCTTGGGGCCAAATTTCCTCGATTATTGGGGACTCATGGCTCAGCAAAAGAAAGGGGGAAATCCCCCCCGGGGGGGGTTTAGCCCCGGGGGAGGTCGATCGGGCAATCTTTCGGTCGGGTGGGGGGTAAGTCTTGTTTCCCTTTTTTTTTTTAAAGACATCAGCGAAGGGCCCAAAAATTTTTGGGAAAGGGAGCCCTGGTAGTTTTTATTTGGGTTTGTAGGAGAAGGGGGCGGGATAAAAAGGGAAACCCAAACACGTTTTTTTAACAGCCCCTTTCCCCGCGAAGGATCTCTCCGTTCCAGCGAGAGGGGGGCGCTTTTGGACCCCAAAGGCCCCGCCCCAAAAAAAACGTGAGAAGGGTCCGGCAGAACAAAAAACGAATGCCTCAGAGTGCAACATTCCCCCCCCAGGGTTATGGTTTTAGTGATAAGTTATGGGGGGGGAGGAGCCCCCCAATCCCAGCAGCAACAGAAAATGGTTAACCCCGATTTTTTGGGGAGGAATGCGAATTTTTTTCTAGACCCCGTGAAAAAGATTCCCGGCTGCTCCAGAATCAAGTTGGGTAGTTCGAAGTAACGGCTCACCGAGGAGAATTGAGACAAAAGGGCAGCAGAGATAAAAGAGGATTTATTTTTGTTGGGGGGCCCCTCTCCAGGCCCAGACGGGGGGTTTTTCCCCGACCTCTTGGGCGGGGGGTTTCCGGTCCCCTTTACTGCCACAGTAAAAAAACCCCCCTCGGCACGGCTTTAATCCTGAGGGTTTTTTGACCATCTTGGTCTGGTCGACTTGTTTGGGGCTCGAAAGTGTCTAGGAGAAACGGAAGGAGTTCAGGTCTTAAAAAGGGGAGTAGACGGGGAAAAACCCTTCCCCTTCACGGGTAAACTCCTTAGCGCGCTCCGGAAACCCCTTTAGATCAATTCGATTGGAAAGATTATTAGGAAATCGAGAGGGGTTTGGAAGTGACTGCAGTTTTTTTTAATAGGGCCCGGACGCCCCCTCCAGAAGAAGTTTCGGCGTCATTACCCAAGCCAGTTTCCGAGGAAAGGGGTGGGAAAAACTATGGCATATTGCCCCCGGGGAGACTTCCCTGACGGGACGCAGCGAAGATGCAGGAGGTTTCCTCCGGGTTGGGTCGAATCCCTTTCCCGGGGAAAGGGTGGAGAAAAGCAGACAGGTCCCCCCCAAAAGGTTTTTCTCTCCCCAAAAAAGGGGGGTTTACCCGGCCAGGGCCTCCCGGGGAGAGGGGCCCAGAAAGGAAAATTTTTGGGCCGGTCGGAGTTAAATGGTGTCCCAGGGGGTTCAAAATGCAGGGCCCTGGTTAATGAAACCCCCAGGGCCCGAGGGGGTCCCTTTCCAAAAACCCGGGGGGGAGCTGAAAGTCGACCCCGGGAAGGGAAAAACCCCGAATTGGAAAACAGGGGAAAAAACCCGGGTTGCGGTCATGGCGCCCGGGGGGTTTCGGGGGAAGTAGTCAGGGTGTCCGGGGGAATTAACATTCCGCAGGTTACCCGGGGGGACTCCTGTTTGGACCTCTGACGAAAGTTATGACCAGGTCGGGAAACGAGGGATTTTGGGGGGGCCAGGGGGGTTTCCCGGGGCCCAAAAACTGAAAAGGGTTGGGGGGGGGGGAACCTCAAAATTTAATTTTAAAAAGGGGTTTTCCCCTTTTAAGGAGGGGGGGGGGACCGGGGAGACGGAAGGAAGTAAGGGAAAATGACAGGGCGTCTCTGGGTAGACGGGCCCGGGACAAAAAAAAAAAAATGACCGGGGCAGTCCTCTGGGGGGGGCAGGCAGGAGACGGGGAAGTGCCGGGGCATCTTGGAGGACGGCAGGAGCACGGCAAGTGACCGGGGCGCTCTGGGGGACAGGAGGTATCACGGAAGTGCCGGGGCAAGTCTTGGACAAACGGGGGGGTATAAAGGCAATTTCCGGGGGGTGTCTTGGGTAGAAAAGGATAGTACGGCAAGGACCGGGAAAATTCTGGAAAAAAAAGGCAGGGAAAGGGGGGGGGCATCTCAAAAAACAGGTTATAGACCGGGGATGGTGGAGCCCCCCGGGGTTTGGGTAGCGGGGAAGACAGATGAAACCCCCCCAAAATGAGCAGGCGAGGGGTTTTCGGAATACCCCTGGACACCCCGGGGGAGGGCCCCAACCTCCCCGGTAGGGCTTCAGGCAATGGCAATGAGCCCCCCCAAAGGGGCAGGCGGAGCCTTGGGGAAAGCCCTACCCCAAAGTGAGGGGGCCAAAAACCTTTTAGGTAGGTTGCAGACAGAGGCTGATTGAGCCCCCCAATGGCGGCGAGAGTTTTGGGAAAATTCCCCAGGTCACCGCATGTGAGGCCGAACCTCCAAAGGGGGGCTTGCGGGCAGGAGAAGACGGGGAAAATGGCAGGGAAAAAGGCAGGTAACTGGTAAGGGGCCCCCAGGGTAAAACAAATTAAAAAAGTGCAAAAAACAACATTTTCTCGGGACCCCCTTTAAAAAGGGGGCTTTTTTTAAAAATGGATCCCCCGGCATTGGCCCGGGGACCTTTTTTAAAAAATTTGGGGCGGCCCCCCTTTTTAAAAGCGGGGGGTGACGCCGCGCGCCAACCCAGTGGCGGAAGGAGCGCCAGCCAGGGGGGGAAAAGGGGGCGCTGTGTGGGGAAAAGGGGGGGACGTTCCCCGGGCCCGGCCCGGGGGCGCTGGCGCGGGGGAAAAAGCGCCCTGCCGGCAGGGGGCCCCCGGGGGTAAAATCACCAGCACCAGATATGCAAACAATATTCAAAAAACTATTGTGATTTGCAAAAAGGGGGGTTCGGGGCCCCCCCCCAAAAGTGGATTTTCGATTGAACAGCATTATATCTGTGGGTTTGGGGGGGGAAAAAGGCTGCTGCGGTTTAATTTTAAACGAAAACCGTTTTTGGTCCGAGTGCGGCCCCCAGTAACGTGGGGCCCCGCTGTACTCAGGCGGGCGTCGCCCAAGTCGTTGTTTTGATAGGGGCGGCGAGACACGGACAGCGCGGCCCAAATGGGGGGGGAAAGGAGGCCTTTTTTCCCAAAAAGAAAACGGGAACCTCTGGGACTCCCATGAGGTTTACGGGGCCCCAATCCAATGGCCAAAAAAAAGGGGATCCCTCAGGGATCCAGCGGGGCCGAAAGGGGAGATTTAATTGGGGGCCCCCCCGGGCAAAAAGGAAAAAGGGGGGCGGACCTGCGATATCTTTTTTTGCGAAGGGTCGCCAGACCGGGCCCAGCTCCGCGGGCCTCTGAGTGAGTTTTGATGGGGGTTTTTGGGGATAGGTTTTTTTTTGTGGGGTAGGGTTTCTTTCACATTTTTTTTTTTAGCAAATGCTTTTGGCGCACAAGAACTTTTTAAAAAAAAACGCTGAAAAAGGCTTTAAACCCTGCGATATTTAGTACATCCATGCGCTTTTAAAAAAAAAAACCCCAGCGTTTTTTGGGCGATTTCATGCTTTTTTGATGGGTTTCTTTGTTTTGGCACATGCGTTGCCCTATGTGTCCATTTCTATCATCTCTGTCTCCTCATCTCGGGCTCTTCACTCGGGCCCCCATCATCTCTGCTCAATCATCTCTGTTAAATTTCATCTTTTTTTTTTTTTTTACGGAAAAAAAAAAAGCAACATTAGCGTCTAGCGGATCGGACCCGGGAAAAGCGCAGCGCCGAAAAAAGCCCCCGAACGCTGAAAGCGCAGACCCTGCCCCCCCCTGTTAAAGATGGGGGGAAAATTGGCATGGTCCGTTAGCGCAATTTTCGCGGGCGAAAAAAAACCCCAAATGCCTTATTTCCCTTATCAATGCACCCGCATTTATGGGAGTCCCCGCAGTGTTTTTGGGCAGGCAGTAAAGGGGAAAAATCCCAGTCGTGGGGGGTTTTTTCAGGCAAAGGGGAAAAAACGGGGAGTAAGGGGGTTGTAGAAGGATTTTTTTACTGTTGGGTATATTTTATTTACAGCACCCCCTTCCCAGCCCACTGCTCCACCGCCCCCGGGCCCCCCCTCCACCCCCCTTTCCGGAAACCCCTCCCCCCTTTTCCCACCACACCTCTCCACCCCCTTTTCCCCCCCCCCCTGGCAGAAACCCCCCCCCCCACGTCGGGGTCATCTAAAAGCACCTCACCCCATTTTTTTTTTCCCCCGCATCACCCCTCACACGGATGCAGGCTCCCATAGGTAAAAAAAAATTTTATATAAGCTTAGACAATTTTAAAAAATTTGTAAGGTTTTTTGGGGTAATAAATGTTTTGAAAAAAAATTTTTTTTTTTGTGTCCCCCAGCCGGGGAGCAACGGGTTTGGGGGGCATAAGGGGTTTTTTGCGACAACCGAAAGGGTTTTAAATTAAAAAAAATTGTCATGTTTGATGTTGCAAAAGAATTCACTTTTAAACCTGTTTTTTTTTTCCCCACAAAATCCCGACTGCCAGGCCCCTTTTGGGTTTTGTCCCCCGCCGGGAAATTTTCAAAAAAGTGCAGGCTTGGCAGCGAGCAGACAGCGGGGGCAGAGCTCAAAGTGCAATGGGACTCTGCTTTAAACCCAGGGGATGTTGGGGGGGGGGAGCGGGGCACCGGGGGCCCCCATAAAGTTTTTTTTTTTTTTTTTTTTTTATTTTGTTAATAATTATTTAAAATTTTTTTTTTTTTTTTTTGTTTTTTTTTTTTTTTGTTTACATTTTATATCTTTTTTTAAAAAAAAAAAAAAAAAAGAAATAATATGACAATAATTATTTTTTATATTTACTTTTAACTCGCAGGTGGGGGGTATTATTTTTTAGTATAAGGTTTTGCGCTAGTGTGACCAGGGGCCAAAAAAAAAATTAATTTTTGAAATTTTTTTCATTTTTTTTTTCCCGATGATGGAAACCCCCGATAGCTAGTACTCCCTGACCTCATGTGTGCAAGTAGATTTTAAAAAAAATACATTTTAATAGTTTTTATAAAAAGAAAAAACCCCCAATTCATTTGATAAATAAGTTTTTTTTTAAAAAAAGGTTTTTAAAGTAAAAAAAATAAAACAACCAAAAAAAACTTTAGTAAAAAAATTTTTTAAAAAAACCCAAAGGGGTTAAAATGGATCATTCCCCTTTCCACGCTGCCTCTGGGGTGAAAAAAAAAAAGGGGGGCACCAGCTTTTTGGGGTTTTTTCCAAAAGGGGTTTTTTTCACGGGGTTGTGCGGCCCTGAGTAGTCCGGGGGGACGGGGTCTTGGCATGCGACTATTCTTTGTTTAAAGGGTTTTCCAAAAAAGTTTTTTTTAGTACCTCAAAATTTAGTCTTCACCCCGAACCGCTTAAAAGGATCCAGAGAGGTAGCCTTCTTTTCCCAAAAATTTCCAAAGCCATTTTTTTTTGTTTCTTTTTCCCCAAAAAAAATTTTTTTGCAATTTCCACCAATTCAGGATAGCCGAGGTGGGACCTTCCTTTTGTTCCTGAAAGGGGAAACCCCCCCCGCACAGATGATTTGGCTCGACTATTGCTAAAAAAGGCGCTGTCTTTTTCAGTTGGGGTGTGGAGACCGGGCCCCTTTGTTCCCGCTGAACAAAAACAAAAGGGAAATCACAAAGACAAAGAAATAATTCTTCTCCTATAACACCCCCCTACAGCAAAAAAAAAGGGAAAAGACACTTTTTAAGGAAAAAGGGCCCCAACCCTTTAGCTACTAAATTATCTTTTTTGAAAAGGGGTTATTCTGCCCTTTTTTCTACATTTACAATAATATTTTTTTTTAAATTTTTAAAAACCCCCTTTTTGGGGGGGAAAATTAAAAAAGTGTTGTAATTTCAAAGGTACTTACATGTACGACAGGGGGGGCCGGCTGGGGTCACTGGGGGTTTTTTCCCCAAAAGGGTGTCCCCTTTTCCCGGGTACTTCTTTTGGGGGCCCTTTTAAAAGCAACAATCAAAGACCCCAGGGTTGGGGGGGGTAAATTTTCGGCCCCCCTCCCGATTTGGTTTAAAAATAAAATTTTTTTTACTCTTTTTGTAAACCGGCGGAGGGCCTGAATCCGTTTTTTAAAAATTGGGCTCATCCCCGGTTCTCAGGGGGGTTTTTTTCAGAGCTCCACCCCCTTTTGGTAGGCGCCCTTTTTTTTTAACGGTTACATAACTGCAGAATTTTAAATTTTTTGAGGGACGGCATTGGCGGGGCAGCTCGATAAAATTTACGCAAAAACTCCCGCTTACAGCATTTAATAAAAAAAAGATTTTGGGAGAACGCCCCCAAAGGAAAAAAAAAACTTACATAGTCAAAACATAGAAAAAAGCAGGGATACAAAATGGTGGTTTTTTGGGCACGCAGGAGGGAAAATAGAAGACGGGATCATAAAATGGGGCCCTGGGGGGGGGCC
>JARQOD010006718.1:0-41779 GCA_033576555.1 Oophaga sylvatica | reverse complement strand
CCTGTACCTATTCAGGATTTTTGGAAAGTTTTTTCTGAGAAGGAATCGCAGATTTTACCTCCCCATAGAGACTATGATTGTACTATTGAATTTGTCCCTGGAGCGACTCTTCCTAAAAGTAGTTTATTTAATCTTACTATTCCTGAGAGAAAGGCTTTGGAGGAATACATACAGACAAGCTTGGCCGCCGGTCACATTAGGCCTTCCAAGTCTCCTGTGGCTGTTGGTTTTTTTTTTTGTTAAAAAAAAGGACGGCGGTTTACGTCCTTGTCTGGACTTTCGTGAGATTAATAAAATTACTGTACGCAATCCTTACCCACTGCCATTGATTCCTGATTTGTTTAACCAGTTAGCGGGGGCCAAGTGGTTCTCTAAAATTGATCTTCGGGGGGCATACAATTTGTTGCGCATCAAGGAGGGTGACGAATGGAAGACTGCTTTTAACACTCCTGTGGGTCATTTTGAGAATCTGGTTATGCCTTTTGGCCTTACCAATGCTCCTGCATTTTTTCAGAATCTTATTAATGACATCCTTGGACCTTTCATCGGCAAAAATGTGGTTGTGTATTTGGATGGCAGAAGGAAGTCATGGTGCCGTCAGCAAGGATTTGGATTTCTGGATCACGGAGTGAATTACCTATACGATGGACTACTTGCTAGAGATGGAGTGCACCTTACGAAGACTGGAAAACATGTAATTGGAAGTCGCCTTGCTACACTCATCAGGAGAGCTTTAAACTAGAACAATGTGGGAAGGGAAGCAAAACGCCAGCAAAAGCCATACACTTGACAAATACTATTGAGATTTCTGCTATTAGAAGTGAAGGGGAAGAACAAAGACAAAAAAATTTACATAATAAAAATATTGTAGGAAGAGAAACCAATCACAAACTAAAGTGTTTCTATACGAATGCACAAAGCATGGGCAACAAACAAGGAGAACTGGAGCTACTAACGCAGGAGAAGAAATATGATGTCATTGGAATCACTGAGACTTGGTGGGACGATACACATGATTGGAATACAAGGCTAGAAGGATACAACTTATTTGCAAGAAACAGACTTGATGAACGAGGAGGAGGTGTTGCATTGTATGTTAGAAAAGCGTATATCTGCACAGAGATTGACTTCAGAGACTGGGAGTTCTGTGGAAACTGTTTGGGTAAGAATACAAGGACAGAACAATGGAAAGGACACCATTGTAGGCATTTACTACAGGCCGCCTGTGCAAGCTGAAGATATGGATGAACTCTTTATGCATCAAATGGCCAAGTTCTCCAAAAAATATGACATAGTGGTCATGGGAGATTTCAACTATCCAGACATTTGTTTGGAATCTCTCTCAGGCAAAACTAACAGGTCCAGGAAATTCTTATCCTCTCTTGCTGACAACTTTATCTTCCAAAAGGTAATGGAGAAAACAAGGGGATCTGCTACCTTGGATCTAATCCTCATAAACAGGGAGGAAATGGTGGAGGAGGTAAGAGTGGCTGGGACTCTAGGAGGTAGTGACCATGCTATTTTAGAATTTTGGATAACAAGAGGAGGAAGACCTGTGAAGACTCAGACATCAAGGTTAGATTTCAGAAAGGCAGATTTTAAGGAACTCAGAAAGAGAATTGGAGGGATCCAATGGCTGGATATCCTTAAGGACAAAAATGTCCAGGAAGGATGGAAAATCTTGAAAAATGAGATTCTCAAAGCACAATCGTTAACAATTCCGAAAAGAGGGAAGAATGGGAAGCATTTAAGGAAACCAGGATGGATGAACATAGAACTTAAACACATGCTAAAAAGGAAGAAAGAAATGTTTATCAAATGGAAAGAGGGAGGCATATCTAAAGAAGAATATAATGCCGTCTGCAGAACCTGCAGGGCACAAATCAGATTATCTAAAGCTGACAATGAATTAAGGCTTGCAAGTGACGTCAAAAGCAACAAAAAAGGATTTTGGGGATACGTCAAAAGTAAAAGAAAAGTCAAAGATGCTATAGGATTTTTACAGGATGAAAATGATGAAATGGTAAGTCAGGATGTTGAGAAGGCTGAACTTTTAAATTCCTATTTTGCATCTGTTTTCTCTCAGAAAGGAAATGTAACATCAACTGATCTTCACTGTCCTATTAAAGGAATAGAAGAATCCAGGATATCTATAAACAGAAAGACAGTGAAGAAACACTTAGCTAACATAAATGAATTCAAGTCTCCAGGTCCAGATGAATTACACCCCAGGGTACTGAAGGAGATAGCAGAAGAAATTCTTGAACCACTGTCCATAATCTTTGAAAATTCTTGGAGAACAGGAGAAGTCCCAGAAGACTGGAGAAGAGCAAATGTTGTTCCTATCTTCAAAAAGGGGAAGAAGGTGGACCCAGGGAACTACAGGCCGGTGAGTCTGACTTCTATACCAGGAAAGATCTTTGAACAAATTATTAAAGAACATGTATGCAAGTACCTGGATAAGAATGAAGTGATTAAACAGAGTCAGCATGGGTTTGTAACTAATAAGTCATGTCAGACTAACTTAATTTCCTTCTATGACAGAATCACTGACTGGGTGGATCAGGGAAATGCTGTAGATATAGTATATCTTGACTTCAGCAAAGCATTTGACAAAGTATCTCACACAATCCTTATTGAAAAAATGGCTAAGTATGGAATGGACAAGGCAACTGTTAGGTGGATTCATAACTGGCTTAGTGATCGGACCCAAAGAGTGGTTGTAAATAGCTGCACATCCAGTTGGAAGAATGTCTCAAGTGGGGTACCACAAGGCTCTGTTTTGGGCCCTGTATTGTTCAACATCTTTATCAATGATTTAGATGAAGGAATTGAGGGTAAACTGATCAAATTTGCTGATGACACAAAGCTAGGAGGGTAGCTAATACTAGAGAAGAGAGAGAGAGGATTCAAAAGATATACATAAACTGGAGCAGTGGGCAGCAACTAACAGAATGGATTTTAACAGGGAAAAATGCAAAGTACTACATCTGGGCAATAAAAATGAAAAAAGCATATACAAAATGGGAGGAATAGGGCTAAGTAACAGCACATGTGAAAAAGACTTGGGTATACTAATTGATCACAGACTTAACATGAGTCAACAGTGTGATGCAGCAGCAAAAAAGGCAAATGCAATTCTAGGATGTATCAACAGAAGCATACAGTCTAGATCACGTGAGGTCATTATTGCCCTCTACTCCTCTTTGGTCAGACCTCATCTGGAATACTGTGTCCAGTTTTGGGCACCACATTTTAAAAAAGACATCAACAAACTGGAGCAAGTTCAGAGAAGAGCCACCAGAATGGTGACCGGTCTGCAAACCATGTCCTATGAGGAACGGTTGCAGGATTTGGGAATGTTTAGCTTGCAAAAAAGAAGACTGAGAGGAGACTTAATAGCTGTCTACAAATATCTCAAGGGCTGTCACATTGTAGAAGGATCATCTTTATTCTCATTTGCACAAGGAAAGACTAGAAGCAATGGGATGAAACTGAATGGGAGGAGACACAGATTAGATATTAGAAAAAACTTCTTGACAGTTAGGGTGATCAAGGAGTGGAACATGCTGCCACGAGAGGTGGTAAGTTCTCCTTCAATGGAAGTCTTCAAACAGAGGCTTGATAGACATCTGTCTGGGATGATTTAGAGAATCCTGCTTTGAGCAGGGGGTTGGACCAGAAGGCCCAGGAGGTCCCTTCCAACTCTACCATTCTATGATTCTAAGTGGGTGCTAGATCTAAGTCTTCACATACTCCTGCTGCGGGGTTGCTTTGCCCTCTGGAGGTTCCTAGTGCACCTTGGACACATTTGGCTATGGACTTTATTACTGACCTTCCTCCCTCTGAGGGTTTCACTGTCATCTGGGTGGTCGTGGACCGTTTTAGCAAGATGTGTCACTTGGTTCCTTTCATCAAACTGCCTGTTAGGGTTCGAGTTCCCGCTGCTGCACAAGGGGAGTCTCGAACCAGTCCCGCTGCGGTCTCCCATTCATCTCCGGCCGCAGTGGAGCCTGCTCAGCAGAGACGTCGGTCCAAGCGTCTTGCCCACTCCACTACTGTGCAGTGACTTGCTGCTGCCTTTCCTGGATCTGCTATTATAGCCAGTGTTGGAGCAGACGTCTTTGGGACAAAGTCCTGCGTTTTCCCTTCTGAGCATGCCCAGAGTGAGATCTCTCATTGGAGATCAGGGGTCACATGCTCAGGTACTGCAGCGGCTCCTATTGGTCCGCCAGGAAGGCCCTGCGATTACTGATGTTCGGGAACAAGTTTCATTGGTCCTGGTTTCTGGCAGGTCCTGTAGCTGTTGCTATAAAAGGGTAGCATGGCTGGGCCGCCATGCGCTAATATCAACCATTGTATGCTATGCGCCGGTGTGGTCATGTGTGTGTGTGGTTAGGGACCCGGCTGAAATAAGCCACTAGAATACCGACTTAATCGGTGAGGAGTTTGGTGTGCTAGCTGGTCAGGGTCGGCGTCCTAGATGCCCTAGATTACCGGCATAACCGGTGAGGAGTTTTGATTGCCGTATTCAGGGTCTGGCGTTCAGACGCCATAGATTGCGGGTGACTCCCGCGAGGACATTAGCACATGATCACGCTTTATGTACGCTTAGCACTTACCTGTGTACCTGAGAGCCTGACAGGACACAGCACTTTTTCTCAGTGGCCCTGTGACATAACAGGGTTCGCTTTCAATGCTAGACAGCGCTCTAGCGTGTTTTCTTTGCGACTCTGTTGTGTTTAGTGAGTTCGCACACATCGCCATATAGCGCTGCGGCTCTCCTTCTAGCGGCTCTGTGGAGTAACAGAGTTCGCACTTATTGCCACAGCGCGTTACGGCGTTTATGTTGGCGACTCTTCGGGATAACAGAGTTTGCTTCTTACGCCATTTTACTAGCAGCAGGCTCCGCCTGCACGGTGGACCCCGGGCTGCGAACGCACCTCTCCACATCTTATATTTGGTGCGTTCCGCAGACCCTAACATAATATTAGCGCCAGGGTCTGGCTAGTAAAATGGCAGATGAACAGCGTTTACAGCTGTACATCCAGCAGCTGGAGGGTAGGTTGGCAGCTCTTGAGCGCACAACCTCTGCTGTGGATGTTACCGCAGTCGCTGTTCAGGCTGCTAGCGTAGCTGCAGCCAGTTTGTCCTCTGCCACCTCTGTCCCTACATTGTCCCACCTCCCGCTTCCAGACAAGTTTGCTGGTGACAGCAAGCAATGTCGGGGATTCGTGAGTCAGTGCTCCATACACCTCGAGCTTCTGGCTGCACGTTTCCCCACGGATCGGGCACAAGTGGGCTTTGTGATAGCTCTTCTGTCGGGCAGAGCGTTGGAGTGGGCAACGCCGCTGTGGGAGCGCGACGACCGTGTGGTGCGGAGTGCTTCTCGTTTTCTGGAGGCTCTGAAAAAGGTTTTTCTAGGACCTCAGATCACCCACGATACGGCGCTCAAACTGCTGGCAAGTACCCAGGGTTCGGCTTTGGTCAGCCAGTTTGCTGTCCAATTTCGGACTCTGGCCTCGGAATTAGAGTGGCCAGATAAAGTCCTCATTCCCACGTTCTGGAGAGGACTGGCGGGTCATGTGAAAGACGCCTTGGCTACCAGAGAGATTCCTGCCACACTGGAAAAGCTTATCGCTATTTCCACCCGCGTCGACCTCCGTTTCCACGATCGGAGGCTGGAACGTGCCCAGTGTAGGCAGAGGGTTCGGTTGGCTCCAACCTTCACCACCCCTCTGGAGTCGCCCGTTCAGGCGCCCGACCTTCAGGAGGTTGCTCCTGCAGGATCTAAATCTCGGGTCACTCGTCCATCCCCGATTTGTTATATTTGCCAGCAGCAGGGACATTTTGCCAACCGATGTCCACAGCGGCTGAATAAACGGTCGCGCCCAGTAACCATAGGAACAGGGTCACTGGACGCCATGAGTTTTGCCCCTAAAGTGCTCCTCAAGGGGATAATCACCCACGGTTCTACCACCCTACCCGTCAAGCTGTGTGTGGATTCTGGGGCAGAGGGGAATTTTATGTCATCCTCCTTTGCTTCTCGCCACACCATGCCTTTGGTGTTGCTGGCTGAACCAGTATCGGTACGGGTGTTGAACGGAGCAATTCTGCCCTCACAAATCACCCATCAGTCTGTCCCACTCACCTTGTCTATGTCTCCTTCCCATCAGGAGAATATATCATTTTTTATCCTCCCTGAGGGTATAGATGAGGTTTTGTTGGGATTACCCTGGCTCCGCCACCACTCTCCCCATATTGAGTGGTCTTCAGGGAGAATTCTGGGTTGGGGTAATTTATGTAAAGGCAGATGCATTAGGGACAGCGTGCAGGTCAACACCACTGAGATACCCATAGACCTCTCTCCTCTTCCCAAGGTCTATTGGTCTTATGCCGATATTTTCTCGAAGAAGGCTGCGGAGACTCTTCCGCCTCATCGCCCCTATGACTGTCCTATCGACCTCTTGCCTGGAGCTGAGCCTCTAGAGGAAGGGTTTATCCCCTCTCTCTTCCTGAGACAGCGGCCATGTCCCAATATATTCAGGAGAACTTGGCAAGGGGATTCATTAGGAAGTCGGTGTCACCAGCGGGAGCGGGGTTCTTCTTTGTGCAGAAGAGGAACGGAGAATTACGTCCGTGCATTGATTATAGGGGTCTCAACGCTATCACTGTGAAAAATAAATATCCTTTGCCGCTAATCTCTGAGCTCTTTAACAGGCTTCGGGGAGCAAGGGTATTTACTAAGTTAGACCTGCTGGGTGCGTATAACCTGATTCGCATCCGTGAGGGGGACGAATGGAAGACGGCATTTAACACCAGGGATGGGCATTATGAATATCTGGTAATGCCCTTTGGGCTCTGTAACGCCCCAGCTGTCTTCCAAGACTTTGTGAATGACATCTTCCGGGACATGTTGACCACCTCGGTGGTAGTCTATCTGGATGACATTCTCATCTTTTCTCCAGATATGGCCTCCCACCGGAGAGATGTCTGCAAGGTCTTCGACCTCTTGCGAGCAAATTCCCTATATGCGAAGTTGGAGAAGTGCATGTTTGAGCAGGAGTCTCTACCTTTCCTGGGCTATATCATTTCCACCCAGGGATTGGCTATGGATCCTACCAAACTACAGGCTGTGATGGATTGGCAAGAACCCCACTCCCTTAAGGCGGTGCAGCGCTTTATGAGGTTCATTAACTACTATCGCCAATTCATTCCCCACTCTCTACTCTACTAGCCCTCACCAAGAAGGGAGCTAATCCCAAGTTGTGGTCAGAGGAGGTCACAAAGGCGTTCTCCTCCATCAAGTCGCATTTCGCCAGTGCTCCCATCTTACATCGCCCCGATGTCAATAAACCGTTTATCTTAGAGGTGGATGCCTCTTCTGTTGGTGCTGGAGCAGTCCTCTTTCAAAAGGATGCCCAGGGTCGGAAGCATCCCTGCTTCTTCTTTTCCAAGACCTTTACACCAGCAGAGAGGAATTATCCCATCGGGGACAGGGAGTTACTGGCTATGAAGTTGGCCTTCTCTGAGTGGAGACATCTTCTGGAGGGGGCTCGCTTCCCCTTCCAAGTATTCACGGACCACAAGAACTTGGTGTATTTGCAGACAGCCCAGCGGCTAAATTCCCGTCAGGCCAGATGGTCCTTGTTTTTCTCCCGGTTCCATTTCACCCTCCATTTCCTCTCCGGTGAGAAGAACATTCGCGCAGACGCTCTATCCCGCTCCGTGGTGTCCTCTGAGGAGATGGAGGAGGAGCCTCGGCTTATTGTCCCCACAGAAAGCCTAAGAACGGTGGCTCCGGTTTCGCTTGAGTCTGTGCCTCCGGGCAAGACTTTTATGCCCATCAATTTGCGACCGGAAGTACTCTCTTGGGCACATTCGTCCAGGGTGGGTGGACATTTTGGGACAAAAAGGACTTCTGAGTTGCTGGCGAGAACATACTGGTGGCCGCAGATGGCCCGTGACGTCAGGGAATACGTTCAGGCGTGCGTCTCCTGCGCCAAGAATAAGTCCACTCGACAACGGCCAGCTGGGTTACTTTTCCCTTTACCGGTGGCAGACAGGCCTTGGGAGATGGTCGGGATGGATTTTGTGGTGGGCTTACCCAAGTCTCGGGGCTGCACCATCATCTGGGTGATAACCGACCACTTCTCCAAAATGGTGCACTTAGTGCCGTTACCACGGTTACCGTCTGCACGGGCCTTGGTAGCATTATTCATTAGGCATATTTTCCGCCTTCATGGTATGCCAGACAAAATTGTCAGTGATCGAGGTCCCCAGTTTGCGTCTCGGTTCTGGAGAGAGCTGTGTCGTTTACTCAGCATTGAGTTGAATCTCTCCTCTGCATACCATCCCGAGACGAATGGGTTGGTAGAGAGGGCCAACCAGACCTTGGTCACATACTTGCGACATTTTGTCTCTGCCAGGCAGGATGACTGGGCATCCTTGCTACCGTGGGCTGAGTTCGCTCTAAATAATGCAGTGGCTGACTCCACCGGACAGACCCCATTTCTCCTGAACTACGGTCAGCATCCGCGGGTACCAGTGCCCATGCCCGTGTCTTCCGCCGATTCCAGGGTGGCAGACTGGGCTGTGGAGGCACGGGACATTTGGGACCGCACACAGGATGCCATTCAGGCCTCCAAAGAGAGGATGAGGTCTTCGGCCGATGCCCATCGGCGCCCTGCTCCTACATTTGCTCCGGGTGACCTAGTGTGGCTTTCTGCCCGAAACATCAGGCTACGTGTAGAGTTCACCAAGTTGGCACCTCGCTTTTTGGGCCCCTTTAAAGTTCTTGAGCAGGTGAACCCGGTGGTTTACCGCCTAGCCCTTCCGCCTCGCCTTGGTATCACTGACACCTTTCACGTGTCCCTCCTGAAACCCGTGGCCATTTCCCGGTTTTCCGAGTCATCTGCCGGGACGTCGGGTTCATCTACCGACGATCATGAGGTGAACGCCATTGTTGGGTACAAGGTGGTACGAGGCAAAAAATTTTATTTGGTGAATTGGAGGGGTTATGGGCCTGAGGATAGGTCTTGGGAGCCTGCCGAGCATGTTCACGCTCCGCAGCTCATCGCTGCCTTTGAACGCAGCGAGGCCCAGAGAAGGGGGGGCCCTAGGAGGGGGGGTAATGTTAGGGTTCAAGTTCCCGCTGCTGCACAAGGTGAGTCTCGAACCAGTCCCGCTGCGGTCTCCCATTCATCTCCGGCAGCAGTGGAGCCTGCTCAGCAGAGACGTCGGTCCAAGCGTCTTGCCCACTCCACTACTATGCAGTGACTTGCTGCTGCCTTTCCTGGATCTGCTATTATAGCCAGTGTTGGAGCAGACGTCTTTGGGACAAAGTCCTGCGTTTTCCCTTCTGAGCATGCCCAGAGTGAGATCTCTCATTGGAGATCAGGGGTCACATGCTCAGGTACTGCAGCGGCTCCTATTGGTCCGCCAGGAAGGCCCTGCGATTACTGATGTTCGGGAACAAGTTTCATTGGTCCTGGTTTCTGGCAGGTCCTGTAGCTGTTGCTATAAAAGGGTAGCATGGCTGGGCCGCCATGCGCTAATATCAACCATTGTATGCTATGCGCCAGTGTGGTCATGTGTGTGTGTGGTTAGGGACCCGGCTGAAATAAGCCACTAGAATACCGACTTAATCGGTGAGGAGTTTGGTGTGCTAGCTGGTCAGGGTCGGCGTCCTAGATGCCCTAGATTACCGGCATAACCGGTGAGGAGTTTTGATTGTCGTATTCAGGGTCTGGCGTTCAGACGCCATAGATTGCGGGTGACTCCCGCGAGGACATTAGCACATGATCACGCTTTATGTACGCTTAGCACTTACCTGTGTACCTGAGAGCCTGACAGGACACAGCTCTTTTTCTCAGCGGCCCTGTGACGTAACAGGGTTAGCTTTCAACGCTAGACAGCGCCCTAGCGTGTTTTCTTTGCGACTCTGTTGTGTTTAGTGAGTTCGCACACATCGCCATATAGCGCTGCGGCTCTCCTTCTAGCGGCTCTGTGGAGTAACAGAGTTCGCACTTATTGCCACAGCGCGTTACGGCGTTTATGTTGGCGACTCTGCGGGATAACAGAGTTTGCTTCTTACGCCATTTTACTAGCAGCAGGCTCCGCCTGCACGGTGGACCCCGGGCTGCGAACGCACCTCTCCACATCTTATATTTGGTGCGTTCCGCAGACCCTAACACTGCCCTGCGCTAAGACTCTCGCTAAGGCCTTTGTCAAGGAAATTGTCAGACTACATGGCGTTCCTACTGACATTGTTTCTGATAGGGGACCTCAGTTCGTGCCTCGTTTTTGGCCCGCCTTTTGTGACAGGTTGGGAGTTAATTTGTCGTTTTCATCCGGATATCATCCTGAGTCTAATGGCCAGACAGAAAGGAAAAACCAGGATGTTGAGCAGTTCTTGCGTTGTTTTGTGACAGACAATCAAGAGGGGTGGTCTGAGTTTCTGCCACTTGCTGAATTTGCTCTTAACAACCATACATCCTCTTCTGCTGGTTGTTCGCCTTTTTTTTGTTGTAATAGGAGACATCCGTCGTTTTGGTCATTCTCCAAATTGGTATCGGCCGTGCCTGAGGAGGAGAATTTTTCCGGTGATTTGGAGAGAGTTTGGACGGATGTGCGTGTTAATCTTCAGGAGGCTAACAGAAAATCTAAAAGGTACTTTGATAGGAAACGGCAAGAGGTTTTGTTTGCTATTGGTGACATGGTTTGGTTGTCCTCTAAGAATCTGCGGTTGAGGATTCCTTCTAAAAAATTGGGTCCCAAGTTTGTAGGGCCCTTTAAGGTGCTTCAGGTTGTTAACCAATCTGCTGTTAGGTTGGAGGTTCCTACCTCCTGGAAGATTAATCCGGTGTTTCATGTTTCTCTGTTGAAAAGAGCTGATGTGTCGGATGGAGACGCCTTTGCCACTGTTCCCCCGGTGGTGGAGGACGGGGAATATGAAATTTCCCGCATCCTAAATTCTAGACGGTATAGAGGGAGCTTGCAGTATCTCGTCGCTTGGAAGGGTTTCGGACCGAGGATAACTCATGGGTGAGGGCGGATGATGTTTCTGCGTCCAGACTTGTCAGAGCATTTCACAAGAGGTTTCCGGATAAGCCTGGGCCTAGGGGATCCGGAGGATCCTCTTAGAAGGGGGGGGGGTACTGTTAGAACTCTCCAGTTAGGTTTTTTCTATCTTGCTGGTCACATGACCTTTTTTGCCTATTTAATCCTGCTCCGCCCTTCTGGCTTTGCTGGACTTCATTGTAATTTCTACTCTTAAGCTAGCCGGGTGCTTTGTTACCTTTCTCAATTAATTTTGCTTGGTCTTTTGACCTCTATGTTCTATGTTGTTTGTTTTTCTTTTTACTGCTACAACTTCTGTTAGGAGGTGTCCATCTTTTCTCCCAGTCCCTAGTTCTTGTAGGGATCCCTCCCTCGCATCTATAGGTCTTTGTACAGACTAGCTGAGGACTTTAGCGGGTCTGATCGCAGGATCAGGTTCCCCGTTACATCGTAGGGATCGAGCTTAGTTCTATTGTAGGGACAGATATCCCTTTCTTTCCTTAGTGCTTGTAGCAGAACATAACAGGAACAGCTTGGAGCTCAGACCCATTGTTATAAGAGTGCTACCTTTTCCCTGAAGAAGCCCCACAGTTCAGTGACGATACGGGTGTGGTAGACACACCCCCTGGCTCCCTCTAGCATCTATTGCTCTTTGCATGACTTTTCCACTCTCATACCAATGGGTCTGAGCTCCAAGCTGTTCCTCCTTGCTGCACCATAGGAATTGGTTTGGCCATTTATCCTTACACCCTTTATTGTTAATATCCATAATTGGTCTTCTTTTGTGATTACTTTGTGGACCAATTGCTCACCCTCATGGTGCTGTGAATAGGCATAGGTATTTTTTGTATACAATTTATTGCTTTCATTGATATGCACAGCACTTTGCTGTCAT
Organism: Oophaga sylvatica; assembly: GCA_033576555.1. NCBI lineage: Eukaryota > Metazoa > Chordata > Amphibia > Anura > Dendrobatidae > Oophaga > Oophaga sylvatica. Next base: position 29,823 of record JARQOD010006718.1, on the reverse strand, counting down.
GCATGACCTTTAATTGCCTTTTGGCTAGAGCCTAATATTGGTATATTTTCAATGCTATGTGAGATTCAGTGTGGGATAGTCATTGCCATAGTCATTGACGCACATCTCACACGGGACCAATAGATGGGCCTATATTGCCTCTTTATAATCTATTGGCCTCATTACCTAACACTAAGAGCTCTCAGTACATCACATAGTACATTGATGTAGGTCGCAAAGACAGAAACGTCTTATACTGTATGTACTGTTCTTTATTAAATGACATCTTTGTTGGATTGTTTCCTTGTGTACCAAATTAATCTATAAACTTCTGACAACATGTCACCGAATTTCCAAGCAATAAATTTTGTATTTTTTTTCGGATAAAGTAAAATGGTCAAAATTTTTTAAAAAAACCAGTGCTTTCAGACCTCGAAAAATGCAAAGAAAACAAGTTCCTAATCATTTAGAAACAACAATACTAATGTTTTAACTCAGGAAGAGTTCTGAAATCAATATTTTGTGGAATAACCATGATTTTTAAAAACAGCTTTCATGCGTCTTGGCATGCTTGCTACCAGTCTTTCACCCTGCTTCTAGTGCAAAAATTTAAACAATTCTTCTTTGTTTGATGGCTTGTGACTATTCTTCATCCTCTTGATCACATTCCAGAGGTTTTCAAAGGGGTTCAGGTCTGGAGAATGGACTACCCATGACGGGGTTTTGATTTGGTAGTCTCTTAATTTTTGCCAGAGCTATATATATATATATATATATATATATATATATTATATATATATATATATACATACAGTATATACAGTGGGAAAAAGTAGTATTTGATACACTGCCGATTTTGCAAATTTTCCCACCTACAAAGAATGGAGAGACTTGCAATTTGTATCATAGGTACACTTCAACTGTGAGAGACAGAATCTTAAAAAATTTTCCTAGATCACATTGTTTGATTTTTACATAATTATTTGCATAATTTTCCATTAAATAAGTATTTCATACCGTAGAAAAACAGAACTTAATATTTGGTACAGAAACCTTTGTTTGTAATTACAGAGGTCAGACGTTTCCTGTAGTTCTTGACCCAGTTTGCACACACTGCAGCAGGAATTTTAGCACACTCCTCCATAAAGATCTTCTCCAGATCTTTCAGATTTTGGGGCTGTCGTTTGACAATAATGAGTTTCAGCTCCCTCCAAAGATTTTCTATTGCGTTCAGCTCTGGAGACTAGTGGCTAGGCCCCTCCAGGATCTTGAAATGCTTCTTACTGAGCCACTCCTTAGTTGCCTTGGCTGTGTGTTTCGGGTCATTGTCATGATGGAAGACTCATCCATGACGAATCTTCAGTGTTCTTACTGAAGGAAGGAGATTGTTAGCCAAAATCTCGTAATACATGACCCCTTCCATCCTCCCTTCACTATAGTACTGTCATCCTGTCCTCTTTGCAGAAAATCACCCTCAAAGTATGATGTTTCCCCAACAATGCTTCATGGTTGGGATGGTGTTCATGGGATAGTACTCATGCTTTTTCCTTATACAAAAACACAGCGAGTAGCGTTAATACCAAAAAGTTCTATTTTGGTCTCATCTGACCACATGAACTTTTCCCATGCCTCCTCTGGATTATCCAGCTGGTCATTGGCTAACTTCAAATGGGCCTGGATATGTGCCGGCATGAGCACTGAGAGCTTGCGTGCCCTGCATGATTTTAATCCTTGAAGACGTAGTGTGTTACTAAGGGTATCATTGACCTGTAGAAGCGCCACTTCTGTGAAACGGCCGTCATCTGCACCTGCACTGTCACTCCCGGCCAATATATCTTGATATGGATTAATAAAGACAAGCAATTTCTACAGACTGGTGAGTGCCACCTGTTTTCTTCTTCATTTTGTGTTTATATATATATACAGTATATATATATATATATATATGTATATATATATATACATATATATACATATATATATATACAGTTCAGACCAAAAGTTTGGACACACCTTCTCATTCAATGATTTTTCTGTATTTTCATGACTATGAAAATTGTAGAATCACACTGAAGGCATCAAAACTATGAATTAACACATGTGGAATTATACATTACACTTTACAAAAAAGTGTGAAACAACTGAAAATATGTCTTATATTCTAGATTCTTCAAAGTAGCCACCTTTTGCTTTGATTACTGCTTTGCACTCAGAAAAGGTGAACGGATGGACTCTACATGCCTGGTTCCCACCGTGAAGCATGGAGGAGGTGTGATGATGTGGGGGTGCTTTGCTGGTGACACTGTTAGGGATTTATTCAAAATTGAAGGCATACTGAAGCAGCATGGCTACCACAGCATATTGCATGCTATTCCATCCGGTTTGCGTTTAGTTGGACCATCATTTATTTTTCAACAGGACAATGACCCCAAACACACCTCCAGGCTGTGTAAGGGCTATTTGACCAAGAAGGAGAGTGATGGGGTGCTACGCCAGATGACCTGGCCCCCACAGTCACCAGACCTGAACCCAATCGAGATGGTTTGGGGTGAGCTGGACAGCTCACCGCTTCAATTTTGAATAAATCCCCAACAGTGTCATCAGCAAAGCACCCCCACACCATCACACCACCTCCTCCATGCTTCACGGTGGGAACTAGGCATGTAGAGTCCATCCGTTCACCTTTTCTGCGTGCAAAGCAGTAATCAAAGCAAAAGGTGGCTACTTTGAAGAACCTAGAATATAAGACATATTTTCAGTTGTTTCACACTTTTTTATAAAGTGTAATGTATAATTCTGATATGGAAATTTAATTAGGATAAAAATATCCTTCTGTGTTTGCTGCTTGCCATGTCCAAATCTCTATATAATGTCTTCTTGAGCGCTCAGAACGAAATGAGGACTGTCCACAACGCAAGTGTCAGTATAACAGTTAGTCAAAGACATACATTTATTATTCATTCAAGGTTTTATACATTTACAAAAAGGGGCTGGTTAGTCAATTAACATACAATTAAAAGCTGCTAGATTATTGGCTGTTCTAGTGTAAATATGATAATTATGATAATCATGATTAAAAGAGCTGAAGTTGCAGAATTATTGTTTATATTCTTGTGACCTAGTTGTCTTGCATAACTATAATGTAAACAACAGATATCTAATAGGACTTTTTGTACTTCATGCATTTGTTCCTTTACGAAGGCCTTATGAAGGCCTTATGGAGGCCAGATTTCTTTAAAACGACTGATTATAGCTGGCCTAGAAATATGTGAGCACAGGGTTTTTTTAGCAAGTGAGATCTATCTAACTGTGAACTGTGAATACATATATGTGAATATACTTTGAATATATGGAATACATATATATTTCCATGACAGTCACCCCTTAGATACCACTTGCCCTAAAAACCTGCTCCTGGCCCAAAGCGCTGCAACTCTTTTGTGCTGCCTGCGGGTTGAGAATATGCCTAGCGCATGTCTCCCCCACCGAATATAGACTTTTCGCAAATGGGCGGTCAGGAGGACTGTCCCTGTCGGGGTTTTATGTGTTTGCAATCATAGTCTCCTTATTTGATAGGATGTTTCATCAAGGATGTGTATTCTCAGTCTGGAAGTAGTTCGGAGATCTGGTCAAGCCAGGCAGTTCTATCCGGACTGGTGCGAGGTCCAAGATGGTGAGTGGCATCAAATTGGTTGTCTCCTGAACAGTTTTTTTTCCATTATCTAGTGGCAATAGTGACTCAAATCCTGCTTTAACTTGGTCTCTGGCCTTGAACTCATCAGGTAGGTCATCTGGTCATCTGTCTGGTCAGTCAGAGCATCCACGACATCCTTCATGGCTTAGGTGTCTCTCCTGGTACGGGAGCTTCCTTGCAATGCGATATGTGGATCCAAACAGGCTTTCCCTCTAGTTACACAGAGGTTGATGTCATCTGGGGCTCTTGGACAGGATCATCAAATCTGGCAGTGAAGAGAAAAACTCGAGAATGGACATTAGTTTTTGACCAATTCAATTACATAAGTGTTATGATTTGGTAGCTGAGGAGAGCAGGCAAAAAAAGCAATACACCAGAGAGGTTGGAATCTATGGGATTGCAGTACCCTGACTAACCACCACAACTAAAGGCAGCCGTGGAGCGTTCCTACGTTGGTCCTAGACGCCTCGTCACAGCCTGAGAAGCTAACTACACCTAAAGATAGAAAAAGGAAAACTATCTGCCCCGGAGCAGATCCCCAAAGAACATAGGAAGCCCCCAAACATGTAATGGCGGTTAGACAAGAGGAAATACAGACACAGACAGAAAATAGTATGAGCAAACGTTGGGGCCCAAACTTCCTAAATAGAAAAGGATAGGAAAGGCACTTACTGCAACCCCAAAAAACCCTGAAAAGTACCAACTCTACTAATTACAAAAACACCTGAGATCACACGACCTCTACCACCTAAATTAGTTCTCTGGTGTAACAAAAACTAAACAGCAACCACTGAAAAAACTGGAAAAGGCAAATGAACAAACAGTGGCTGAACTAAACTGAGAGGCGCATAAGCCCCCGAAGGGGACCCGGCAGACCCCCACAGAAGTGCAGGACAAAATGCAGGCACCAAAAAACTAAAAGAAGAAAATGTCTTATCTGTTAGCAGAAGATGCAGGCACGAAACAGCTTTTCTGGGTCTCTGGGAGTGTGCCTTACGCTAAACAGTGCAATTGAGAGTGTGTCATGCCATGGTTTGCGTGTCTCTTGGGCAATTTTTCAGCATTCTATTCTTAAGTGTTTCATTCAGTTTTTCTACCTTCCTGCTGCTCTGGGGGTGGTAAGGAGTGTGTAGGCCTAAATCTGACCCTACTGCTAATCGGGTCTTGTGTGTCAGATTTGCTGTGAATGCGGGTCCCTGATCACTTTCTATAATTTCTGGAACCCCGTATCTGCACACTATTTTCTGAAAGTAGCTGCTTTGCAGTAGTCTTTGCTGACTTGGAACGCTTCTGTTCATCTTGAAAATACTTCTTTTGACCACAATGGCGTATTTGAATCCTTCACTTGGCGATATCTGGATGTGGTCTATCTGGATCCTTTGAAGCTGGTAGAGTGGTCTTTCCAGATGAGGTGAGGGGGACTTTCTTCCATACGTCCAGGCTTGCATTTGCCGCAGGTCAGACAGCTGCTGGTGAATTTGGCTGTTAGGGTGGAGATCCCTGAAGCGAAACAGTAAGCACCAATCAGATCATTCATCTGTGTCTTTGATATGTGGATGTGGGTCCATGTACCCATTGGACCACCATAGGGTGCATGCTTTGTGGTAGGCAGAGTTTGAAGTCTATTATTGATAGCCTTCCTTCTTCACGTGTTGCTTTTTTTTCGCATTCAGCTCTTCTCCTTTTGGAGCTTGGTCTTGTAACTTCTTGAGCAGATCCCAGGACGTCTTTTTTTGTCAGGTTTCTTGTCTTCAGTCATCATGTAGTAGCCGTCCGGCTCTACGACCTCTCCCACTTCTCCATGTTGTCTTCCTTTGGCTGCTTCTTTGGCTGTCATGTCCGCCATGTTATTGCCTCACGCCTCTTCTGTTTTCAGTTTTCCATGCACTTTGATTTTTCAAATTGCCACCATTTTGGAAGTTGGAGTACACCCAGCAGGTCCCTGAAGGCTCCATGATGTTTCACGGTTGTCCCGTTTGCTGTGATGAAGTCCCTTGTAGCCAGATGGGTCTAAAGTCGTGTGCTATGCCATGCGAGTACCTGTAGTCCGTGTAGATGTTTGCAGTCTTGCCTTCTGCCATCTGGCAGGCCTTCGTCAGCGCTATCCGTTCTGCTTCCTGGGCTGACAGGCTAGGTGACAGACTTCTGGACCACAGGATTTCTTGATTGCTGGTCACTGCACTTCCTGTGTTGAAAACTTCTTCTGGAGCCATCCAAGTATCCCCCCTTGGGAGTGGGAGTAGAGTGGCCGGGCTGAGGACTGTAGGTCTGGAGACGGTGACATTATGAGACAAAGGCAATAGAGGCGCCACAAAGATGCCTGGCGGCGGGGAGATTACTGTTGGTTGAGCTTGATTGAAGATTGCCAAGATGTCATGCGGATTGAGAGTTTCCGGTGGCTGTCCAAGAGTGATGTCAGCAACCTTGTCCAGGAGGGTGTGTGCTGCAGATACTGCCATCAGGCAGGAGGGTGTTCTTCTTGCAACTGGATCCAAGCGGGCTGAGAGGCAGCCTAAAAGTCTCTGTTTTCCCCCGTGAATCCGTGCCAGGACTCCAATAGCATGACCTTCTTTCTTCCATCAGGTAGACGGAAAGACTTTTCATAGTCAGGTAGGCCTGGTATTGGCGCTGAGACTGTGGAGTTCTTCCAATCTCCTGAATGGGTTGAAGGCTGCGTCTGATAGAAGGAGCGGGGTTGCATTGATGCAAGCGCACAGAGGCTGCATTAGGACTGAGGCATCAGGGATCCAGGTTCTGCAATATGACACTAGACCAGGGAAGGCCTGCAGCATTCTTGGAGTTGTTGGGGGAGCCATCTTCTCCATAGTGGTCTCCCAGTCTTTTGACATGTGCTTCGTCTGGTGGGCAATACAGTGTCCCAGGGATGTAACTTACTTCTGGCATCACTGGACTTTGTTCTTCCAGACCTTGCGTTGCTGTTCTTCCAGGTAGAGTAGGAGAGACAAGGAATAGACTGTGCAGGTGTGATGTCAACCACACAAAATAGAAGGTCATCCATGTGTTGTAGAAGAGTGACTCTTGCATATTCTGCAATCCAGTTGACGAGGATGGAGGACATTGTCTTGGTGAAACTTAAAGGGCTTGTTTTGAGCACCTTGAGGCAACATTGTCCATATGCACTGCACTGGTGCGTGAAAGCAGGCCTCCAGGTGGAGGGGAAACACTGAAGAAGGTACTGGCCAGGTTGATCACCGTGAATACCGTTGCGGTGACTGGGACTCTTGAGAGCAGAGTGTGATGGTTCAGCACTGTTGGGGTTTCAAATACCGTAGCCTCTTTCGCGGCCTCCAGGCCTTGCACCATTCTGAACTCAGTGAGGTTTACAGTCTTTTTCTTCACTGTGGAAAACTGGGATTGATTCCGATGGGCGAGGCAGCCCAGTTTGGCCTTGTCCTTCAGTATGCGGCAGGGGACTCCCATCTGCTGGTGCAGAGCTGGCGGGAAAACAAACCGTCTACTAGGATCCACATCATGAGTAGTGTTGAGCATTCCGATACCGCAAGTATCGGGTATCGGCCGATATTCGCGTTATCGGAATTCCGATACTTAATTCCGATACTTTTTCAATATCGTATACCGGAATCGGAAGTTCCCATAATTCTTTGAGAGGCAATGTGATTTTAGTCAGCCAATGAGGAATCCTACGAAGTGTGGGCACATCCTGTAATGCTGCGGTCATCTTAACTAATGGCATGGCTGTGATTGGCTGCTGAAATGATGTCAGAATGCACTATAAAAGGCGCCGCAGCCATTTTAGCGTCACTGTGCTGTGAACTCAGTAAGGGACAGAACGCTGCTGTGCTGACTCTGAGGGACAGTTAGATATTGCGATTTTGTGTACTACTGTGCTTGAGGCAGGCTAGTTTACCAACTGCTGTGTAAAGCTTCATTTTGCCAGTGTTGTTTTAACAGCTCTGTGCAAGGTGTGTGTGTGACAGTGCAGGTGACGCTGCAGTTTGCTCTGCATCCACCGCTGTTTGTAGGCATCTGCACGTGTCACTGACTCTTTTTTTTTTTTATTTTATTTAGTGGAATTGGTGCAGCTCCATTATATTAGAAAAAAATCAAATCTATTAGTGTGACGTGCTTCCATCCGTATACAATACATTGGTTGCAAACACTATAGAAGAACAGAAAGGAGCTTTTCACAGATAGTGAATAGTTGTGTTTCAGTGTTCACTGCAGTCTGTGAGGTTTTGATTTTTTGAGTGCAGATCACGCTCCAGTTAGTTCTTCAACCACTGCTGGTTGTAGTCTGCTGAGCGTGTGTCACTGCCTCATCCTTCACATTTTTCTCTAATTGGTGCTGCTCCATTTTAGTGGAAAAAAATCTAATCTATTAGTGTGACGCGCTTCCATCCGTATACAATACATTGGTTGCAAACACTATAGAAGTACACAAAGGGGCCTTTAACAGCTACAGAACAGTTGTGTTTCAGTGTTCACTGTAGTCTGTGAGCTTTTCATTTTGTGAGTGAAGATTACGCTCCAGTTTGTTCTTCAACCACTGCCGGTTGTAGTCTGCTGAGCGTGTGTCACTGCCTCATCCTTCACATTTTTCTCTAATTGGTGCTGCTCCATTTTAGTGGAAAAAAATCTAATCTATTAGTGTGACGCGCTTCCATCCGTATACAATACATTGGTTGCAAACACTATAGAAGTACACAAAGGGGCCTTTAACAGCTACAGAACAGTTGTGTTTCAGTGTTCACTGTAGTCTGTGAGCTTTTCATTTTGTGAGTGCAGATTACGCTCCAGTTTGTTCTTCAACCACTGCCGGTTGTAGTCTGCTGAGCGTGTGTCACTGCCTCATCCTTCACATTTTTCTCTAATTGGTGCTGCTCCATTTTAGTGGAAAAAAATCTAATCTATTAGTGTGACGCGCTTCCATTCGTATACAATACATTGGTTGCAAACACTATAGAAGTACACAAAGGGGCCTTTAACAGCTACAGAACAGTTGTGTTTCAGTGTTCACTGTAGTCTGTGAGCTTTTCATTTTGTGAGTGCAGATTACGCTCCAGTTTGTTCTTCAACCACTGCCGGTTGTAGTCTGCTGAGCGTGTGTCACTGCCTCATCCTTCACATTTTTCTCTAATTGGTGCTGCTCCATTTTAGTGGAAAAAAATCTAATCTATTAGTGTGACGCGCTTCCATCCGTATACAATACATTGGTTGCAAACACTATAGAAGTACACAAAGGGGCCTTTAACAGCTACAGAACAGTTGTGTTTCAGTGTTCACTGTAGTTTGTGAGCTTTTCATTTTGTGAGTGCAGATTACGCTCCAGTTTGTTCTTCAACCACTGCCGGTTGTAGTCTGCTGAGCGTGTGTCACTGCCTCATCCTTCACATTTTTCTCTAATTGGTGCTGCTCCATTTTAGTGGAAAAAAAATCTAATCTATTAGTGTGACGCGCTTCCATCCGTATACAATACATTGGTTGCAAACACTATAGAAGTACACAAAGGGGCCTTTAACAGCTACAGAACAGTTGTGTTTCAGTGTTCACTGTAGTCTGTGAGCTTTTCATTTTGTGAGTGCAGATTACGCTCCAGTTTGTTCTTCAACCACTGCCGGTTGTAGTCTGCTGAGCGTGTGTCACTGCCTCATCCTTCACATTTTTCTCTAATTGGTGCTGCTCCATTTTAGTGGAAAAAAATCTAATCTATTAGTGTGACGCGCTTCCATCCGTATACAATACATTGTTTGCAAACACTATAGAAGTACACAAAGGGGCCTTTAACAGCTACTGAACAGTTGTGTTTCAGTGTTCACTGTAGTCTGTGAGCTTTTCATTTTGTGAGTGCAGATTACGCTCCAGTTTGTTCTTCAACCACTGCCGGTTGTAGTCTGCTGAGCGTGTGTCACTGCCTCATCCTTCACATTTTTCTCTAATTGGTGCTGCTCCATTTTAGTGGAAAAAAATCTAATCTATTAGTGTGACGCGCTTCCATCCGTATACAATACATTGGTTGCAAACACTATAGAAGTACACAAAGGGGCCTTTAACAGATACTGAACAGTTGTCTGCAGGGTTCACTGTAGTCTGTGAGGAATAACCACACTTAGGCCTTAAACTTTTCTGACTTTCTTTATCAATCTACCAAGATGAAGAAGTTCAGTGAGTAAGGCACGTGGTCGTGGTCGAGGCCGTGGATTTGCAGCAGGGAGAGGACGTGGGGATTCTGTGGCTGCTGCCGCACCCAGTGACACAGCATCCACCAGTTTTCCCCGTGAGCGTTCCTTTATGCGCACTTTTGTAGGAGCTCAGCGTACCCCCCTGCTGCGTCAAGAACAAATTGAAGCCGTTGTTGGTTGGATGGCAGCCAATGCATCGACTTCAATACCTTCCACCTCCTCTCAGGACCACAGCACTGTTGAACAACCATCAGTCTCTTCACCGCCTGCCAAATTGCCCAGGCAGTCAGAGAGCTCTGTACAGGAGCCAGCTGAGTCTCTGCTTCTGTTCTCAGAATCTGTTGGCTTGCAAACAGGGGCCCAGCCAAGCAGCATTCTGGAATGTGAAGAAGAGGCAGTATGCAGTGATGCGCAACAGCTGTGTCTCTCTGAATCTGAAGAGGCGGGTGAGCCAGTGCCGATGGTCAGCACACCGCAGAACGCATCTGATGATGATGAGACTCAGTTGCCAGTTTCTGTTGAGCATGGTGCTGGCCAGACCACCCAACAACAGCAGGTGTTGGAAGAGGGTAGTGGTGGAGATGATGAGGTCCAAGACCCAACATGGCGTGAGGAACAGGAAGGTGGTGGGAGCAGCTCTGAGGAAGAGATTGCCCCAACGGTCCAAACAGTAGGGAGAGGTAGGCTGCAGACTCGCTTGCCTGTAGCCTCCAGTTTGGCACCCGTTCGGAGCAGTTCTCTTACAACAGCCAAACCGGGCGCTCCCAGGACTTGCTCTGCGTGGTCCTTTTTTGATACAGTTGCAGATGATATTTGCTATGTCAAATGCAAGCTGTGTAATCAAAAAATTAAAAGAGGTAAAAGTGTCAGTAACCTTAATACAACAAATATGTGGAAACATGTGCGGTCAAAGCACTTTGTTGAGTTACAAAGACACACTGGAGATGTAGGCCAACCTACAGCAGCACCTACATCTTCAGCTCGTGTTGGAGCCTCTTCCTCCAGTTCACACACAGCTGTTTCGGCTTCCTCACAGGATCGCCATGGAAGAACCTCTGTCACTGTTGTCCAGAGACACAGTGTTATTCCACGCACAGCTGCAAGTTCCCTGTCATCCTCACACACCCAGGCCACAAAACAGCCATCGGTAGCACAGGCATGGGATAAAAGACGGCCATACTCGGCAAACCATCCACGAGCACAGGCTCTGAATGCTGGCATTGCAAAACTCCTGTCCCTTGAAATGCTGTCATTCAGGCTGGTGGAGACTGACAGTTTCCGTGAATTAATGGCATTGGCAGTCCCACAATACAATGTGCCCAGCCGATTTTATTTCAGCAGGCAAGCCGTCCCTGGTCTGCAAAAGCATGTTGAGGCAAAAATTAAACATGCGCTACTAAACGCCGTCAGTAGCAAGGTCCACCTGACCACCGATGCGTGGACCAGTACCCATGGCCAGGGACGATACCTTTCACTCACTGCCCATTGGGTGAATGTTGTGGAGCCGGGTACAGATCTTGCGAGTGGCGCTGTACGTGTTCTGCCAACTCCAATGATTGCCGGAATAAGTCTGTCCACATTGACTCCTCCTCCTACTCCAGTTCCTCAGAATCATCGCTGCAGGAGCCGTCACGGTCTACCTCCACATGGACCCGTGGACGCTTACCTGATGCGACCGATATGAGCACAGCCGTGGCCAAACGGCAACAGGCCGTTCTGAAATTAATTACCATGGGTAATCGAAGCCACACAGCGCAGGAGGTCTGGAATGCCATCAAGCAGGAGAGCGACGTGTGGTTTTTGCCAGCGAATCTCCAGCCAGGCTTGGTAGTGTGTGACAATGGCCGAAATCTGGTGGCAGCTCTGGGCCTTGGCAAACTCACTCACATACCATGTCTGGCACATGTGCTCAACTTGGTCGTGCAGAGTTTTTTGAGGGACTATCCGGATCTTGATGCACTGCTGCACAAGGTCCGCCTAGAGTGCGCTCACTTGCGACGTTCCAGCATGGCCAGATCGCGCATTGCAGCTCTGCAACGCAGATTGCGCCTTCCTGAACATCGCATCATATGTGACGTATCCACCAGGTGGAATTCAACGTTACATATGTTGGAGCGGTTGTGTGAGCAGCAGCCAGCAGTATGGAGTATCAGCTGCATCAGGCGCAAGCAACACGCAATTTGCGCCGTCCACACTTCACCATTAATGAGTGGGCCAGTATGAAGGACATGTGCCACGTTTTGCGTGCGTTTGATGAGTCAACGCGGATGGCGAGTGCAGATGATGCACTAGTCAGCCTGACTGTCCCCCTTATCTGCCTGCTTCAAAAAACACTGCAAGCAATAAGGGATGAGGTTTTGGAAGAGGTGGAGGATGAGGAGTCACAAATTCCATCACCTTCTGGAAAGTCAGCGCAACGTGGTTCCTCACAAAGGGCTGGGCAGGGCTCACTTTGTGAGGAGGATGAGGAGGAGGAGTCAATGGAGGAGGAAGACATCGCTCCAGAGGGAGGTACACAACGCTCTAGTCAGTATGTAGAGCGAGGGTGGGGTGATGCAGAGCAGGCAGAGATAACGCCTCTTGCAGAGGACAGCGTTTCTTTGCCAGTTGGGAGTCTGCAGCACATGGTTGATTTCATGCTGCAGTGCCTAAGAAACGACCGCCGCATCGCCCACATTCTCACGACGTCTGATTATTGGGTGTACACCCTCCTAGACCCTCGCTACCGGGACAACGTCAAAAGCCTCATCACACCGTTGAACCGGGAGCGTAAAATGCGGGAGTACCAAGACACACTGGTGCAATCCCTAATGTTCTACCTTACTGCCGAGAGCACTGCTGCTGCTACTGCTTTACAAAGCAGCTCTGTGCGTCGAGGCAGTGTAGAGAGCTCTGCAACAAGAGGGAGCACACGCAGTGCCTCTGCACAGGGAAAGACCAGTATGTTAAAAATGTGGCAAAGTTTTGTGGCAGCGCCACAAATGTCTACACCATCCGAGAGGGCTCCAGTCAGCGGGAGGCAACGTATCCGTCAGATGGTGACAGACTACTTGGCTTTGCCTCTCAGTGTACTCCCAGATGGCTCTTCCCCATTCAAGTTTTGGGTCTCTAAGCTGGATACATGGCCAGAGCTTAGCCAGTATGCATTGGAGGTGCTGGCTTGCCCTGCTGCCAGTGTATTATCGGAGCGCGTCTTTAGTGCTGCAGGTGGTGTACTAACAGACCGTCGCATGCGACTATCCTCCGATAATGTAGACCGGCTTACTTTTCTGAAAATGAACAAGGCATGGATCTCGCAGAATTTGTCTGTCCGTTTTCAGATTAAATAACTGGTTCGCAACGTTATCCATGTCTCCTGTTATGTTCATCTTTCTACCACCTGAACTCTACTCCCTGGGCTCCAACACTGCCAGTTGCTGCTCAGAAGTGTCGTGTCCACAGAACAAAACACAAGCTCTACTGTTAGTGGGGTTCAGTAACGCCAGCTGTTCCCCTGCTGTGTGAACGGCAAGAAGTCTCCTGTTCCGACACATGGACAGAAAAACACATGACCAACATGCTCCAAATAGGGAAGAGCCGTCACCCTGCTTGTTATGCTGAAAACATGAAATTGTGAAGTTTTGCAGGCCTAGAATGATAAATTTTTATGACAAATATGGACAAATAATAATTTGTCATCACAGCGCATATCTGCACATGTCTATTAGAAATGGTAACAAAAAATAAAACATAGTCTACTCTTCACATTTTGAAATTAATGCATAAAAGTACATTTCAGACTTATGAATTAATGCTTTTTAAGGAACTTTATCTGTACCTGTAAGATAATGCAGTCAATGGATGTACGAATCATTAAATCCTCATCATCATCATCACGAGTTTTATTTATGACAGACATTATAAAATACACATACTGATGCCAACTGTAACTTCAAACACCATATATGAAATGGCCAGCATGTAAACATGGTAATAATGTCCAATAATAAATTATTACATCTAGAAAGTGCATCATGCATACTGACAATAGGTAGTTATACCTGCAAGTGCTGTTGAAACAACCACAAGAGATATAAATTAATACTGGTATATAGGTATCACAGTGCATAGTTACTCATGGACAATGTTGATGTAATACTGTATCTCAATTAAGTCAGCGTCAACCATTAGGCTTGTTAGTCTTGTACATTGTTAAAGAGGGAACGTAATTTTTTTGTTTGTCATAGGTGGAGTATTACACATTAAATTATTACTGCTGTATTTTTTTTTGCGTCCCTAGTGCGCAATAACGCAGCCTAACCTCACATTTGATAGTCAGCTAATTGCCACACGCTACCCTACCCTACGCGTGACAGTAGGAAGGTAGTGTTGACGGATAAAGCTTTGCGCAACCAGACATTCTTTTACCCTCTTCAACACTCTACAAGCAAAAAATGCATGATTTCAGCCGCAGACTTTATTGACGTACAGTATAACATCGGCATTACCCATCAGAGGCTGTCCACTGTCTGATACAGACATAGAATATACCTTTGCTATCCGTAGCCTTTGTTTCACCTACACTTGCAGGCACACACTTAAATTGTGACAAACAATGCCTAATGTTTTTTTAAATGGTTATTTTTTATTGTACATTATTGTGTCATCAATCACATTGATGAGTCCATGCTGGACATGTCATACATGCTATAGAAAGTTACGATTTTATGAACTTAAATAATTGAAATGTCTGTGACTGTCACATAAAATTTGCGATGATGATGATGAGTGACTATTACAAAATCCATTGTCTTCACTATGTTATGGTTTAACATAGCGTTCCTTAAGCATTATTCATAAAAAAAAAAATGGACTTTTATTCTTAAATTTACAACACTATATTTTGTTACCAATTTTTTGGGTGTTGTGTTGTTCCATTTATTTTTGGCATGTGCATATATGCGTTTATATTTGTATTTTCTTTATTTTTCCTTCTTGAAATTAGAAAACATGTGTATCTTTGTACCGTGTTAGCCAGTAGATAGAAAAATATTTAGACTTCAGAGTCAGCAGTGGTTGATACCTTTTAATGGATAACTGAAAAGATGGAAACAAATTGCAAGCTTTCAAGGCTACTCACGTCTCTTCATCAGGGAAAGACTAATAAAAAAATTAAGCATCACATATTTCTATACACAACAGGACACAGGAATAGTGCAATAGGTAAGACAAGTAAGTGACGTGTATCAGAACTGTCATTATCTCACAGGGATGAACATAAATATTGGAACAGTTCCTAGATAAGGATAGAAAGTTTGATTGCCCTCTCATTGGCGTATTTTTTTGGGTTTTCATGACCCTGGAAGGGCATAGACGCAGATTCCTTAATTGATATAGAATGACATAAATCCATGTGATCTATTCATTCCATCACTAACAGTGTCAAAGGTCATGATGAGCTTATATTCTGAAACCTTTGTACGTTTCTCATATTTGAAGTTATATTTTAATACCAGTAATTCCATATCCATGCTATGAGGGCTCAATCTTTTGACGGTAATTCATTTTTATCTGTGATTGTGTGCTGATAATTTTTGTTCATTTTTGTTGACCGCACCCTCACTGCCCTCATTTCTTAGCTATCCAGTGGTAAAATATTGATTCATTTTGTTTATCTAGCCTGATAGACATGAGTGTTGAAGCTGATTGTTACATTTTCAGTACCATTCGTTCCCATGCATTCTTTCTTGTAATTGAAATTCATCATTTATTGCCCAGTAAAACTTCTATCTTGTTGAGTAATACATTTGCCATGGCACGTACAAGGCATATCAATATGTTGTATCTACCATCCTTGACCTGGCTTCAACAGCGCAGTTGCTGCTCGAAGGTTAGATGCACGATGAAAACAATCGCTGATGTTTGTGGGTTCGTAACGCCTGCTGTTCCTCGGGTTGTCTGCATAAAATTACTGCTGCTAACTACAACTTCAACTTCAAAAGTCTCATACTAGCTCTGCTACACTCCTTGACCTCTTCATAGGTTGCTGTAGAAACAAGTCATTATTTTTGTTTTAAGCTCATTTGCCAATGCTGTAACACAATAACTCAAGTATTGTTGCCTACACCCTCCTTGACCCTGGGCTTCAACAGCGCCAGTTGCTGCTCAGAAGTGTTAGATGCACAGATGAAAACAATCGCTGATGTGTTTGTGGGGTTCAGTAACGCCTGCTGTTCCCCTGCTGTGTGTCTGGCAAAAATTACTGCTGCTAACTACAACTTCAACTTCAAACGTCTCATATAGGCCTCTGCCTAACCCTCCTTGACCTGGGCTTCAACAGCGCCAGTTGCTGCTCAGAAGTGTTAGATGCACAGATGAAACAATCGTGATGTGTTTGTGGGGTTCAGTAACGCCTGCTGTTCCCTGCTGTGTGTCTGGCAAAAATTACTGCTGCTAACTACAACTTCAACTTCAAACGTCTCATACTAGGCCTCTGCTACACCCTCCTTGACCCTGGGCTTCAACAGCGCCAGTTGCTGCTCAGAAGTGTTAGATGCACAGATGAAAACAATCGCTGATGTGTTTGTGTGGGTTCAGTAACGCCTGCTTGTTCCCCTGCTGTGTGTCCGGCAAAAATTACTGCTTAGCTACCTAATCATGGTGAAAAAAACATGACATCTCAAAGTGTCTAGTGCTACACATAGATATGAGGCTACACCATGATTTCTAAGCTGTAAACATTTGAAACGTCAACTTTCAAACCATAAAATGATTTGTCTTTGTCACAAATCTGTAACAAAATAATTGTGACATATTATTACAGATATGCACATGTCGAAAACAAATGCAAACACAAAAGCCTACTTATGCTATAGGATACTGATGGTCAACCTTGTCACTCCATAGCTTAGACAAATCCAACTCACATCATGATGACTCAAATACTGCAATGTTGGAAGTGCATAATGTGGGTTGAACTTTGACAACTGCTGCAGTGCGAAGGTTATACTTCAGTGTTCTTGCCTTTGAAATAAAAGCATACAAGTAAATATAATATCCAATGTTGATTAAGGGACGTGATGTACACCTGTAATATTGTGCAAACAATGCATGTAGGAATAGTCCTCTTCAACATTACTTATATTTGTGTCATTTTAAAAAATACATATTTGATTAGAAAGTTAACAGCCCATATCATAAAGGTCCTTCATGTAAACATGATAATCGCTAACAAAAATCATGCATTACCTTGGTAAAGTCAATAGTGCATAGTCACAATAGCAAAATATATACCTGTAAGTGGTGCTGAAAGAACGACAACTGATAGAATAGGTGAATGATATCTATTTATCAGACTGAATAGCGACACCTGTACAATGTCGATATAATACTGTACCTTAACAAAACAGCTGTGTCACACCTCACACGCATTTTTCTTGTAGCTTGTTATGTAATAGGGCACATGCGTGTATGTTTCATCATAGGTGCATGTTTACTGAGTAAAGCAGTCATGACAACGCCTTTGTGTTGTCGGTACGCTTGCGATGATGAACGATGCGCACCGTGAATGTTAGTCTGCGTCATAAGACGCACAGACGCTCCAATACCCAACGCGTCACAGCAGGAAGCCAGTCTGTGCGTCCAAACAAAGGCGCAAGCATACATGCACGTACCCTTTTATAAAGCTATATAAAAAAAAGGATGTAGTAGTAACGCACACTTTATTGAGGTACAGTATTACATCGCCATTCACCATCTGTGGCTATGCAGTCTCATCTATATATACCTTATCTATCCGTTGTCATGCTTGCAAGTCCACAGTCAGGCATAAATAGCTGTTTTCACTATGCACTTTTTAAAGGTTTTTTTTGTTAATATAAATGATTGGCACATATTATCAGTATTACATGATGGAAATTTTAGATATTTTTAAAAACTTTTTAGTGATATTATTCAGCAAATGAAAATGGTGTACATACTGTTACTTATCCATCATTAATGGATTCTGATATGTACTTGTATGGTTTTATTTAAAACCGTATAGCAGATTATTTAACCGATTTTTATTGTGGTTTGCATTGCTTTTCAACATGTTAATGTATGCGTTTATGTTTGTCAATTATTAATTTACATATATTTTTTAAAGTAAAATCATCATCTTATGGTACTAAAGGTTATATTTCTCTTGTTTGGAGTATAGACATTTTTAATTGACACGTAACAAGGAAAATACTTGATCTAGTATTTAAACATCCTCCTTGACCCTGGGCTCCAACACCGCCAGTTGTTGCTCGGAAGTGCTGTTAGCACAGTCTACACTTGCTCCTGTGTTACTGGGGTTCAGTAATGTCAGCTGTTCCCCTGCTGTGTGAACGGCAAAAAGTCCTGCTGCCTCCACCCTGTTCTCTTCTCATCCCTGGGTTACAACACCGCCAGTTGTTTCTCGAAGTGCTGTTAGCACAGTCTACACTTGCTCCTGTGTTACTGGTTCAGTAATGTCAGCTGTCCCTGCTGTGTGAACTGCAAAAAGTCCTGCTGCCTCACCCTGTTTCTTCATCCCGGGTTCAACACCGCCAGTGTTTCTCGAAGTGCTGTAGCACGTTAACACTTGCTCCCTGTTACTGGGATTCATAATGTCAGTGTCCCTGCTGTGAAGGCAAATCCTGCTGCCTCCACCTGTTCTCTTCTCATCCCTGGGTTACAACACCGCCATTGTTTCTCGGAAGTGCTGTTAGCACAGTCTACACTTGCTCCTGTGTTACTGGGTTCAGTAATGTCAGCTGTTCCCCTGCTGTGTGAACGGCAAAAAGTCCTGCTGCCTCCACCTGTTTCTCTTCTTCCCTGGGTTACAACACCGCCAGTTGTTTCTCGGAAGTGCTGTTAGCACAGTCTACACTTGCTCCTGTGTTACTGGGGTTCAGTAATGTCAGCTGTTCCCCTGCTGTGTGAACGGCAAAAAGTCCTGCTGCCTCCACCCTGTTCTCTTCTCATCCCTGGGTTACAACACCGCCAGTTGTTTCTCGGAAGTGCTGTTAGCACAGTCTACACTTGCTCCTGTGTTACTGGGGTTCAGTAATGTCAGCTGTTCCCCTGCTGTGTGAACGGCAAAAAGTCCTGCTGCCTCCACCCTGTTCTCTTCTCATCCCTGGGTTACAACACCGCCAGTTGTTTCTCGGAAGTGCTGTTAGCACAGTCTACACTTGCTCCTGTGTTACTGGGGTTCAGTAATGTCAGCTGTTCCCCTGCTGTGTGAACGGCAAAAAGTCCTGCTGCCTCCACCTGTTCTCTTCTCATCCCTGGGTTACAACACCGCCAGTTGTTTCTCGGAAGTGCTGTTAGCACAGTCTACACTTGCTCCTGTGTTACTGGGGTTCAGTAATGTCAGCTGTTCCCCTGCTGTGTGAACGGCAAAAAGTCCTGCTGCCTCCACCCTGTTCTCTTCTCATCCCTGGGTTACAACACCGCCAGTTGTTTCTCGGAAGTGCTGTTAGCACAGTCTACACTTGCTCCTGTGTTACTGGGGTTCAGTAATGTCAGCTGTTCCCCTGCTGTGTGAACGGCAAAAAGTCCTGCTGCCTCCACCCTGTTCTCTTCTCATCCCTGGGTTACAACACCGCCAGTTGTTTCTCGGAAGTGCTGTTAGCACAGTCTACACTTGCTCCTGTGTTACTGGGGTTCAGTAATGTCAGCTGTCCCCTGCTGTGTGAACGGCAAAAAGTCCTGCTGCCTCCACCCTGTTCTCTTCTCATCCCTGGGTACAACACCGCCAGTTGTTTCTCGGAAGTGCTGTTAGCACAGTCTACACTTGCTCCTGTGTTACTGGGGTTCAGTAATGTCAGCTGTTCCCCTGCTGTGTGAACGGCAAACAGTCCTGCTGCCTCCACCATGTTCTCTTCTCATCCCTGGGCTACAACACCGCCAGTTGTTTCTCGGAAGTGCTGTTAGCACAGTCTACACTTGCTCCTGTGTTACTGGGGTTCAGTAATGTCAGCTGTTCCCCTGCTGTGTGAACGGCAAAAAGTCCTGCTGCCTCCACCTGTTCTCTTCTCATCCCTGGGTTACAACACCGCCAGTTGTTTCTCGGAAGTGCTGTTAGCACAGTCTACACTTGCTCCTGTGTTACTGGGGTTCAGTAATGTCAGCTGTTCCCCTGCTGTGTGAACGGCAAACAGTCCTGCTGCCTCCACCATGTTCTCTTCTCATCCTGGGTTTACAACACCGCCAGTTGTTTCTCGGAAGTGCTGTTAGCACAGTCTACACTTGCTCCTGTTTACTGGGGTTCAGTAATGTCAGCTGTTCCCCTGCTGTGTGAACGGCAAACAGTCCTGCTGCCCCACCATGTTCTCTTCTCATCCCTGGGCTACAACACCGCCAGTTGTTTCTCGGAAGTGCTGTTAGCACAGTCTACACTTGCTCCTGTGTTACTGGGTTCAGTAATGTCAGCTGTTCCCCTGCTGTGTGAACGGCAAAAAGTCCTGCTGCCTCCACCTGTTCTCTTCTCATCCCTGGGTTACAACACCGCCAGTTGTTTCTCGGAAGTGCTGTTAGCACAGTCTACACTTGCTCCTGTGTTACTGGGGTTCAGTAATGTCAGCTGTTCCCCTGCTGTGTGAACGGCAAAAAGTCCTGCTGCCTCCACCCTGTTCTCTTCTCATCCCTGGGTTACAACACCGCCAGTTTTTTCTCGGAAGTGCTGTTAGCACAGTCTAACTTGCTCCTGTGTTACTGGGGTTCAGTAATGTCAGCTGTTCCCCTGCTGTGACGGCAAACAGTCCTGCTGCCTCCACCATGTTTCTTTCTCTCATCCCTGGGCTACAACACCGCCAGTTGTTTCTCGGAAGTGCTGTTAGCACAGTCTACACTTGCTCCTGTGTTACTGGGTTCAGTAATGTCAGCTGTTTCCCCTGCTGTGTGAACGGCAAACAGTCCTGCTGCCTCAACTTTAATTTCCATGGGTACCTTCTGCTACCCATCCGGGTTCCAGTACCGTCAGCTGGTTCTCCGCAGTGCCTTTGGCCTAGGTGCCTCCATGTCGGTATCCGAGTTCCAGCAACGTCTGCTGGTCCTTGGTAGTGCTTTGGAGCACAGGTACCTCCTGCTTAGTAACCGTGTCCCAGTAACGTCAGCTGGTCCTCGGTTGTGCCATTGGCTCTTTTCCTTCTGCTGACCCTCCGGGTTCCAGCACAGTCAGCTGGTCCTCGTTACTTTCATTGGCTCTTGTACCTTCTGCTACCCATCCGGGTTCCAGTACCGTCAGCTGGTTCTCCACAGTGCCTTTGGCCTAGGTGCCTCCATGTCGGTATCCGAGTTCCAGCAACGTCTGCTGGTCCTTGGTAGTGCTTTGGAGCACAGGTACCTCCTGCTTAGTAACCGTGTCCCAGTAACGTCAGCTGGTCCTCGGTTGTGCCATTGGCTCTTTTCCTTCTGCTGACCCTCCGGGTTCCAGCACAGTCAGCTGGTCCTCGTTACTTCCATTGGCTTTTGTACCATCACCAACAGGACAAAGAAGGTTAAGACAAACTACAAGATACAGAACAAGAGACAGAAGAACAATAAGCAGAAGATCAAAAAGCAGAAGAACATTAAGTATAAGACCAAAATGAAGAGCAAAATATATGCTCTAAATTCTAAGCAGAAGAAGACTAAGCAGTGTATGGGGGTGAGTCCGTTCCTCCTCGTGGTGCCCCTGGAAAATGCCTGATGCTGCTGCAGGCTAAACTGAACGCGGACAAATACTGTTGTAATTAAAATCTTTCGTGACAGCAAGAACGGAAGGATGAAAATTCAGAGTTTTACAGATTACAAGTACAGGAATGTCTGTCACAAATAAGAATATGATGAAAAGGATGAATAGGAAGAAGATGAAGAAGTAGAATATGAAGAATAATAACTGTTTAATAAGAACAATATAAGTAATGTTAACAAAAAGATGAATAGCAAGAAGTTTTAGAAGATTAAGAAGGTGAAGATGAAGAATAATTTGATGAGAAAGATGATGCTGCTGAAGATTATGAAGGAGAAAGTGTGTGAAAAGTTAAAAAGGTGAAGACCATGGAAGTTGTGAAACAGACATATTTGACAAAATAGAAAAAAGGTTAACAACATTGTGAATTTCTTCGTCAATCCGAACGTATTTCCTAAAAAAAAAAATTAATGCTATTCCATTGGATTGGGTTAAACATCTATGCCTTTAATGTCTCCTCAAACTCCCCCAATACATTCTACATTACTCTTTGTTGTTTTCCTTATGTACAATTAACCAACAAGGCAAGAATGGGTTTTTTTTATTTCGATATTTTGTTCCCATAGACTTACATGGGACTTTCCGGTATCGGTATCGGGTATCGCCGATATTTTTTGTGTATCGGCGATACCATTCCGATTCCGATACTTTTGGATATCGGAAAGTATCGCTCAACTCTACATCATGAGAGATGACGACCAGATGCTTTTTGTTCTCCACCTAAGACAGTACATGTGTTAGCACATTGCTCTGGTCACAGGGTTTCTTGTTGGGACGTTCTCCTTGCAACGGCTGCTTTTCTCTCAGCACGGGCATCAGTAGTTTCTTTTTCTCCAGCTCGGTCTCAGGTCAGTTTTGGCACAAATTTGAAGTAGCTGAGTGGCCTTTTCGGTCTGGGCCTGGGTGAACTGGTTGATTGCAGGGGGACCTCCTGGTGCTTGCAAAAGATGAACTCTGGCGTTAGAGCTGGATGAGGTGTTGCCATTCCATGAAGCGGAGTGCGAGGTCCTTCTGAGTTGAAATATCCTGGCCAATGTCAAAGTCTCAGGCCTGTCTTCTTAGGCGAGTTCACTTAGCCTTCAGTTGGTCAGGAGACATGTTGACTCTGGGTGATTGGAGTGGCTTTTCTGGTACTATGTCCAGCACTCCTGTGTATAGGTCTGCAGTGTGGTGTCATGTGTGCATTGCCACGAAGATCGTCGCGGTTGCACATTTTGACTTCTCACAGCTGATCTGCTGTTTCTTTGTGTTTGGCAGCTAGGGAGTTAATTCTGTCTGTGCTCGGTGCTGGGACTGGGTGCAGTTTCTCCCGGCTGCAATTGATTATTTGTTGATTGGTTTCCTTTAAATTCCTGGTTGTCTGCTTGGGGAGTTGCCAGTGAAACCTTCATGCAGACCACAGATAGGAATGAATCTGTATAGACTTTAGTTGTGAGCTCCTTAGTTGTTCTAAGCTCAACTTGGTTAGAGTTTATTTCCCAGACCATTTATGTTCCTTTGGTGTTTGAGTGTGTATGCAAGCGAGTGTTATCCTGTCTGTCTTATATGTCTAATCTGTGTATTTAGCTGAGATCAGCCCATATCCCTTTGGTGGTAGTCAGGATCCTTCTTAGGACTGATTACAGGGTTCAGGGTCTGATAGGAGACAGGGTTAGGTTGGAGACTTGGACCTCTGAACCATTATCAGTACCTCCAAGGTGAGGGATTAGTTAGACCCAGTTTAGGGTCAGGTTAGATCCCGGTCCACCTCTTTCCTGTTTCAGCTCATCAAGTCCTCAAGATTAACCCTGAGTTCAGCAGATATCGTGTCAGGTAAATCTATTCTATACTTACATGCTGATGTTGCTATACTAGTTGTTGTATAGAGTGTTGTTCCTGTATTAATAGTTTACTGACATTGTATACATATCATTAGACAGCGTGACATTTTCACTGGCCATAAAAATTATCTCCAGTTACCATGGATCCAGTAGCCTAGCTGGCTCTGCAGTTGCAGGGATTATCCATGGAGCTGACGGACATTAAGTCCAAAGTTTTGTCTCCCCTGGAGCAAACCAGAGTTGAACCTAAAGTAGCTCTCCCGGACAGGTTCACTGGTGGGCGAGACAAATTTTTCACCTTCCGGGAGGCATGTAAATTGTATTTTCGGCTTCGGCCTCGATCATCAGGGAGTGATGAGCAGAGAGTGGGAATTGTTATCTCACTTCTGCAAGGGGACCCTCAATCCTGGGCATTTTCCCTTCCTCCGGGATCCCCGGCTCTACTGTCTGTAGATCAATTTTTTACTGCCCTGGGATTGGTATATGATGACCCAGATCGGGTCTCTCTTGCTGAGACAAAATTACGTAAGATACAGCAGGGAGATCGTCCTGCAGAGGAATTTGCTTCTGAGTTTCGTAGATGGGCCACAGATACTCAGTGGAATGACCCAGCTCTTAGGAGCCAGTTTTGTCATGGGCTTTCTGATAAATTAAAAGACGTTTTGGCTCAGTATGAGTCTCCTCATTCACTGGAGGCTGCTATGGCCTTAGCTATCCGTACTGATAGACGGCTTCGGGAGAGGGGTGAGGTAACCCCACTCCCTGTTGTTTCTCCACCTACCACTAAAGTCCCTTATGTTGAGGTTCCCCTTGTCTGTTCGGATGAGCCTATGCAGTTGGGAGGGACATCATTTCGTAGGAGGGGATTGGCGGTACGCCGCAGGACTAGAAGATGTTTTTTCTGCGGGAAAGAGGGACATTTTGTTGGAGAATGTCCATCCCGTGCCTTGTTGAGCCAAAAGTCGCCGGAAAACTGTTAATCCCAGGTTGTGTGGTGGACGACAACCTGGGAGTATGTATTTCATCCGCCAGTTCTTCTCAGTTCCTTGTACCAGTGGAGGTGGTAGTTGGTACGAGAGTGGAGAGATTGTCTGTTCTTCTTGATAGTGGTTCCGGGGCTAATCTGGTTGATGCTCAGTTTGCTCAGGCTCAAGGTATGCATCTGAGTGTATTGGTCAAACCGATCCCTATATTCTCCATTGACGCCAGGCCTCTCGGCCAAGGTAGCTTTGTTCATGAGGTTCATAACATTGACCTTCGGGTAGGGGCAATACATAGGGAAAATTATCTTGTTATGTGTTGGAGGGTCTACCTACTCCCATTGTGTTGGGACTTCCTTGGTTGGTTAAACATAACCCTGTGATTAATTGGCAGTCCAGAGAAATAAGCCAATGGGGTGAGTTTTGCAAAAGCAACTGCATGAACACAGTCATCAGTGCGGTCGTGCCTAGTACATTGCCTCCTTTTTTGGAGGATTTTGGGGATGTTTTCTCTGAGGAGGGGTGTCAGTAGTTGCCTCCTCATCGCGTGTATGACTGCTCTATTAATCTCCTTCCTGATGCTAAGTTGCCTAAAGCTAGGTTGTATAATCTTTCTGGTCCTGAGAGGCAGGCTATGAAAGATTATATTTCTGAAAGTCTGGCCAAAGGGCATATTAGACCTTCATCTTCCCCAGTAGCCGCGGGGTTCTTCTTTGTGAAGAAGAAAGATGGAGGCCTACGCCCTTGCTTGGATTTCCGCGAACTTAATCGGATTACTGTTCGAGATCCGTATCCACTCCCTCTTATTCCTGATCTCTTCAATCAAATTGTTGGCGCCAAATGGTTCTCTAAATTGGATCTCAGGGGGGCGTATAATCTGATTAGGATAAAAGAGGGGATGAGTGGAAAACGGCGTTTAACACGCCGGAGGGACATTATGAGAACCTTGTCATGCCTTTTGGTCTGACTACTGCACCAGCAGTATTCCAACATTTTGTTAATGACATTTTTCGTCACCTTGTGGGGCTGTTTGTGGTTGTATATTTGGACGACATTTTAATTTACTCGCCAGATCTTGTGTCTCATCAGGAGCATGTGAGGCAGGTGTTGCAGATCTTGCGAGACAATAAACTATACGCCAAACTGGAGAAGTGTGTATTTGCCGTATAGGAACTTCAGTTTTTGGGTTTTTTGGTGTCAGCCTCCGGTTTCCGTATGGACCCTGAAAAGGTGAGAGCAGTGCTTGAATGGGATCAGCCAGGGGATCTTAAGGCTCTGCAGCGTTTTTTGGGGTTTGCTAACTACTACCGGAAATTTATTTGTAATTTCTCATCTGTCGTCAAACCTCTCACTGACATGACAAGAAAAGGGACGGATTTTTCTAAATGGTCGGACAAAGCTTGCCAAGCCTTTTCCTCTTTGAAGAAATTTTTGCTTTGGCACCCGTTCTCATCCAACCAGATGCATCTCAGCCGTTCATTGTGGAGGTGGATGCGTCTGACGTAGGGGTGGGTGCTATATTGTCCCAGGGTCCGTCCCCTGGTAAATGGCATCCGTGCGCTTTCTTTTCTAAGAAATTGTCGTCCGCCGAAAGGAATTATGATATCGGCAATAGGGAACTTTTGGCCATTAAGTTAGCTTTTGAAGAATGGCGTCACTTTTTGGAGGGGGCAGTCCACCCGGTTACCGTTATTACTGATCACAAGAACCTGTTGTATTTGGAATCCGCTAAGCGTCTGAATTCCAGACAAGCTCGATGGTCGTTGTTTTTTACCAGGTTTAATTTTGTCGTCACTTATCGCCCGGGGTTTAAGAATGTAAAGGCTGATGCCTTGTCTCGCAGTTTCCCAGGGGCCGGGAAAACGGATGACCCGAGTCCTATCCTTCAGGAGGGGGTGGTAGTGTCGGCTGTATTTTCTGAGCTTGAGGAGGAGGTGTTAGAGGCTCAGGGGGACGCCCCTGCAGGACCTCCAGGGAGACTGTTTGTCCCAAATCTGTTGAGACAAAAGGTTATTGAGGCACATCATAATTCTGCTCTAGCAGGACATCCAGGGAGTAAGGCTACTTTAGATCTCCTTTCTCGCCGGTTTTGGTGGCCTAATGCTAATAAAGATGTTATAACTTTTGTCGCGTCATGTGGGGTGTGTGCTCGCTCTAAAACCCCTCATACCCGTCCGTCTGGGACCCTTTTACCCTTGAAACTTCCGGAGCGTCCATGGACTCATTTATCTATGGACTTCATTACGGACCTTCCTCCGTCGTCAGGGAATACTGTCATACTGGTGGTTGTTGACAGGTTCAGTAAGATGGCACATTTCGTTGCTCTTCCTGCACTCCCTAATGCTAAAACTCTGGCGCAGGTGTTCATTAGGGAGATCGTTAGACTTCATGGGTTGCCTTCTGATGTGGTGTCAGATAGGGGGTCTCAGTTTGTGTCCAAATTTTGGAGGGCATTTTGTTTACGTCGGGGGATGCAATTGTCATTTTCCTCGGCTTTTCATCCGCAGACCAATGGTCAGACAGAGCGTCTGAATCAGAGCTTAGAGACATATCTCCGGTGTTTTGTTTCAGAGAACCAAGAGGACTGGTCTTCTTTCTTGCCTCTGG
This sequence comes from Oophaga sylvatica, assembly GCA_033576555.1. Classification (NCBI taxonomy): domain Eukaryota; kingdom Metazoa; phylum Chordata; class Amphibia; order Anura; family Dendrobatidae; genus Oophaga; species Oophaga sylvatica. The sequence goes on along the minus strand of JARQOD010006718.1, from coordinate 2,860 downwards.
CAGAGTTCGCTCTTAACAACAGGCGGAGCGAGTCCACTGGTAAGTCCCCGTTTTTTGGGGCATATGGTTTCCATTCCCAGTTTTGTACTTTCAATGGGGGGGGCCCTTCTGGGGTTCCTGAGGAGGAGCGTTTCTCGTCGTCACTTGCTTCTGTGTGGAGAGGTGTATTGAATAATCTGAGTGTGATGGGGAACCGTTACAAACGTATGGCTGATAGGAGGAGAGTTTCTGGTCCAGATCTGAATGTGAACGATCTGGTATGGTTGTCTACCAGGAATATAAAACTTAAGGTGCCCTCCTGGAAACTGGGTCCCAGATTCATCGGGCCGTACAGGATCAGTTCCATAATTAATCCTGTGGCATTTCGTCTGGACCTCCCTCCTACGTTTAAAATTCATAATGTGTTCCACAAGTCATTACTTAAAAGGTATGTGGCACCAGTCATACCGTCACCTCTACCTCCTCCTCCTGTGTTGGTCAATGGTAACTTGGAATTTCAAGTATCAAAGATCATTGACTCACGTCTGAATCGCCGGTCCCTTCAGTACTTGGTGCATTGGAAGGGGTATGGTCCAGAGGAGAGGACGTGGGTCCCTGCGTCTGATGTTAACGCAGATCGTTTGGTTCGGACCTTCCACAGAACTCACCCGGGCAGGCCTGGCCCTGAGGGTCCGGAGGCCCCTCGTAGAAGGGGGGGTACTGTCATGTGTGCATTGCCACGAAGATCGTCGCGGTTGCACATTTTGACTTCTCACAGCTGATCTGCTGTTTCTTTGTGTTTGGCAGCTAGGGAGTTAATTCTGTCTGTGCTCGGTGCTGGGACTGGGTGCAGTTTCTCCCGGCTGCAATTGATTATTTGTTGATTGGTTTCCTTTAAATTCCTGGTTGTCTGCTTGGGGAGTTGCCAGTGAAACCTTCATGCAGACCACAGATAGGAATGAATCTGTATAGACTTTAGTTGTGAGCTCCTTAGTTGTTCTAAGCTCAACTTGGTTAGAGTTTATTTCCCAGACCATTTATGTTCCTTTGGTGTTTGAGTGTGTATGCAAGCGAGTGTTATCCTGTCTGTCTTATATGTCTAATCTGTGTATTTAGCTGAGATCAGCCCATATCCCTTTGGTGGTAGTCAGGATCCTTCTTAGGACTGATTACAGGGTTCAGGGTCTGATAGGAGACAGGGTTAGGTTGGAGACTTGGACCTCTGAACCATTATCAGTACCTCCAAGGTGAGGGATTAGTTAGGACCCCAGTTTAGGGTCAGGTTAGATCCCGGTCCACCTCTTTCCTGTTTCAGCTCATCAAGTCCTCAAGATTAACCCTGAGTTCAGCAGATATCGTGTCAGGTAAATCTATTCTATACTTACATGCTGATGTTGCTATACTAGTTGTTGTATAGAGTGTTGTTCCTGTATTAATAGTTTACTGACATTGTATACATATCATTAGACAGTGTGACATGTGGTTGTTTGAGGTTCCTGTTTCTTCTTGGGTCAGGGGTGAAGAAAGTGTCATGGTCCCATCTTCCTGGAACACTCTGGTCGCTTTCAGCTTCTGCAGTAGGTCCACTCCCAATAGGTTGAGGGTGCAGGTTTTTTACACAACAAACTGGGACATGATGGAGTGTTCTGGCTGAGTCCACACGCTCAGGGGCTTCATAATCTGGAAATATCTGACTTGACCATCAATTCCCATGCAGGAAGCAGAAGATTCTGATAGGTAGGTGAGGTTGCGTAGTTCCACAAGAAAAGATATGACTACGCCATCCACTCTCAGGATATTGGTCCCACTGGTGGGGTTCCTTGTGGACTTGGTGTGCTCTTGTCCTATGGATGGGGTTCTTCACTGCTTTCTGTGTTTCTTCTTTTTCTGGGTGAAGTCAGTGTTCTGCACTTGTTCCGGAAATGACCAAACTCGCCACAGTTGTAACACTTGACATTCTGTCATGTGTGCATCGCCACGAAGATCGTCGCGGTTGCACATTCTGACTTCTCACAGCTGAGTTGCTGTTTCTTTGTGTTTGGCAGTTAGGGAGTTAATTCTGTCTGTGCTCAGTTCTGGGACTGGGTGCAGTTTTCTCCCGGCTGCAATTAATTATTTGTTGATTGGTTTCCTTTAAATCTCTGGTTGTCTGTGTTGGGAGTTGCCAGTGAAATTCTTCATGCAGACCACAGATAGGATTGTATCTGTATAGACTTAAGTTAAAGAGCTCCTTAGCTGTTTTAAGCTCACCTTGCTTAGAGTTTAATATCCCAGATCATTTATGTTCCTTCTGTGTTTGAGTGTGTATGCAAGTCTGTGTTTTCTCCATTCTGTCTTATATGTCTAATCTGTGTATTTAGCAGAGATCAGCCCATATCCCTTTGGTGGTAATCAGAATCCTTCTTAGGACTGATTACAGGGTTCAGGGACTGATAGGAGACAGGGTTAGGCTGGAGACTTGGACCTCTGAACCATTATCAGTACCTCCAAGGTGAGGGATTAGTTAGGACCCCAGTTTAGGGTCAGGTTAGACCCCCGGTCCTCCTCATTCCTGTTACAGTGTATCAAGTCCTCAAGATTAACCCTGAGTTCAACGGATATCGTGTCAGGTAAATCTATTCTATATTTACATGCTGATGTTGCTAATCTATATGTTGTATAGAGTGTTGTTCTTTTAAGAATAGTTTACTGACATCGTACACATATCATAAGACCGCGTGACATTTTCACTGGCCCATAAAATTATTCCCAGTTGCCATGGATCCAGTAGCCCAGCTGGCTCTGCAGTTGCAGGGATTATCCATGGAGCTGACGGACATTAAGTCCAAAGTTTTGTCTCCCTCGGAGCAAACCAGATTTGAACCTAAAGTAGCTCTCCCGG
>JARQOD010006717.1:0-41780 GCA_033576555.1 Oophaga sylvatica | reverse complement strand
TGTTTTCAATTATTTTGACAAAAAACTATTTTCTTTTTGAGGATAGATTTTATTTCCAAAGAAGGGGAACAGCCATGGGTTCCAATGCCGCACCACCATACGCTAATAGCTACATGGCTCATTATGAGGACAGCATCCTATATTTCGATGACCTCTTCCGGACACATGTACTAGTTTGGAAGAGGTACATCGATGACATCTTTTGTATTTGGGTAGGACCTGAAAATTTACTGGATGACTTCTTTGTACGGTTACGTACTTCATGGCCGGGCCTGGACTTCACTATGTCTTCGAGTAAGAAAGAAATTAACTTTCTAGATACTCTAATAATCAAAGACGACACAGGTAAACTTTCGACAGATCTATATACCAAGCCCACAGACCGAAATAGTCTGTTACATTATGGTAGCTTCCATCCAACAAAAATGAAAGAATCCATCCCGAAAACACAGATGCTGAGGGTCCAGAGAATAGTATCCAACCGAGATATACGTACTGTACGTTTAAAGGAAATGAGTAAAAAAATTTTAGATAGGGGCTATCCACAACATACCTTAGATCCACCCACAGATAGGAACTCTACCCGACGAGATCCCAATAAAAGGATAGTGTTCGTACATGATTATAACCCATTAGCATATTTAATGCATAGAAGCATACGCCGTCACTGGCATTTACTAAGTACGGCACATCCTAATATAGATGAATTTAAAGAACCATTCCTTCCCTGCTTCAGACGACCGCGCAATTTCAGAGACACACTTGTACGCGCTGATGTAGGTACATCACAAACTCGTTCGGACCAACGTTTTTTGAGCAATCCGAAATTTGGAACCTTCCCCTGTTTACATTGTACCCAATGTAATAACGTTCAGAAGGGGAATTTTTTTCATCATCCCCACACAGGAAAACGATATGAAATTAAAGGCTACTATACGTGTAATACATCATTTGTGGTTTATCTCATTAAATGCCCATGCGGGCTACTTTATATTGGCGAAACCACCCAGCCAATAAAAGACCGCATCTCAAAACATAAATCGACTATTAGATGCAAAAACCTTTTACTTCCTATCCCACAACATTTTGTTTCAAGTGGCCATACGATAGCACAATTGAAATATCAAGTTATAGAGGAAATTAAACCGCCACGGAGAGGGGTGACAGGATCAGCCTTTTAAAAAAGCGGGAGGCTTTTTGGATACATGAACTGCAAACCCTAAGCCCAAAGGGCTTAAATAAAGATTATGATATCCAGTCCTTCCTCACATGAAAAAATTGACTTTGTAGTTCCTATATGTTATGTCTATCAATTAGTGCCTATAAAATCTATGACAAAATGGCGTATGCACATTTCTAGATGTACTGACTATAATTATACTACGTTTATACCACTTTAATTTACAAAAATAGGATAGGCTGCAATATTTCTCCACAGTTTACCATGCTTGTGGCTAGTATAGTCCTCCTTAATTAATTTTTTATCGATATATCTTCTGAGATGACTATTGTTCCATGCTCTTATGTATATTTATATACATTTATTTATAAATATGAATCTATATTTGTGCCATATTGAGTGCTATATACCCTGCAATATAGTTCGTGTTAAACAAACATGTTATTGATACTGTTTTCTTTCTTTGCAGAATCGTGAATATTGAGCACTCCTATCTCGGCATCCTTTCACCTACATCCGCTACTATTATATAGTTCACCGGTCTCTACTACTACTACCATACATATATGTACACAGATTCTTTATTATGATTTTTCAGCTATCCCTCCACCTGCAGTGAAACGCACTACAACACTGCTGGAACGCAAGCGCTGTAGTATAGAACACCTCGGAGTTATCATGTGACTTTTTCCACATCCGGTACGTCACTTCCGGTATGTGGCTTCCGGTTTTTGACGCCATCTTGGTACTCTACATAACGCCAGAAACACGAGCTCTGCACAGCAGCACACAGGAAAAGCGGTGGATACCGCGTCCACACTACAGCTCTCGTAGTCCACTGTCACTGGTAAGATTATCTATCACCTCCCTGGCACCCAGTCTTTGATATAGCTTCACCACATGATAAGTTAAAACTATGACGTTACTCTTACCCCACAGAATAATCACTGTATTGCTCCAGCTCTCTACAACGTGGTATGTATAGGATGGAATTCTATGAATATTCGTCTGCACCTTATATGTTTATCCACCCCCCATGGAGACACTCTTCACTATTTTCTTAGGCTCTTCTTGCCAAATAGGAATCTGTGCAACTAAGTGAAAGTACATATATGGGTATGTGATTCTTTCCAGTTTGTTTGTGGGTGATACACGTATTATTATTGTATACGAAAGTGCATGGGAGCTAGATACCTGGAGAAATGTCATTTCCGCTTATTTCAATATAACAATGCTACCTGTAAAGCCCTTTACCAGCCAATGCCTGTTTATACTTTCTTTTTTCTGATATTTTTTTCTTTTTGCTTATGCAACATACTGTATGTTAATTTCATTATCTATGTTACATATTTTTGCTTTATTAGTACCATGAAGAAGGTCTAACTGCAGACCGAAACGTTGTGTATGTACTTAAAAACTTGTTGACTAAAAATCACTTTGGATATTATTATATCCTTTGGTGTGCCGAGCATCTCTTTCTAAAACCGTATGGAGGCAGCAGGACAAAAGGAATAAGCAATATGCGTGGTCAGGAGAAAGCCAGGAGGTCAGCAACGGTCAGAAGCAGATAAGACAAAGACAGAAAGCAGAAGCGAGTCTGAATACAGGCCGAGTCAAAAACCAGAGAATCAAACAGACAATCAGGGAAATGCAGGGAACAGGGCAGACAGAGGGAAACAACAGACACGGGACAAGTCCGGGATAACAGCAGGACAAATCAAGGGTTACCAGTCAGGTTCACAAGCCGAAGGTAGCAGTATAGCTCACACTGCTAGCAGGATGTGTGAGAGCTAAATAGTCAACCTGAACCCAGAATGAGGCAGAGCAAAGTTAACCCTTGACATGATCAGCCTGGACCAAGGGCAGACAGGACTAAACCCTGGAACAGATCATGACACTAGAATTAGAAGGAAACCACTATGGCTAAATAGAGCTGTAAGGGGCGCAATAAGTGACAAAAAGAAAGCGTTTAGGGAATTAAAGCAAGTAGGTAGTGATGATGCATTAAATAAATACAGAAGATTGAATAAATTATGTAAAAAGCAAATCAAGACAGCAAAGATTGAGGCAGAGAGACTCATTGCCAGAGAAAGTAAAAATAATCCCAAAATATTCTTTAACCCCTTAATGTCCACTGACGTGCAGAGTCCGTCATGGCAAGGTGCCAGTTCCGGCACCAGGACGGACTCTGCACGTCATGGCTTTGATCTACCACTGCGTGTAAACACGCAGTGGTAGATCAGTGCCGACAGCTGTCACAGACAGCTGACAGGCACGGCAAGCGGTGCGGGGACCTTTGCCGTCGGTCCCCGCACCTACAGCGCTGTGCTTGGTCAGTCAATCTGACTGGCCAAACACTGCAGCGATCGCGCAGGAGAAGCTGAAATTTCAGCTTCCCCAGCGCGATCAGTGCAGGAGCCGGCGCTGCAGTGGCCAGGCTTCCTGCACTGACAGCCAGGAGCGGAGCCCCCACCGCCCCTGGCTGTTAACCCCCTGACTGCTGCGATCCAGCGCGATCGCAGAGCTCAGGGGGGGAGGCAGAGGGTCGGGAGCTCCCTCTGCCTCAGATAGGCACCCTGCAATGTATTTGCAGGGGCCGATCTCTGCCTTGATGACCCGGGGGTTGTCATGACAACCTCCGGGTCATTTAGCTACGGGAAGCTGCTGTGATCATTGTCACAGCAGCTTCCACTATAGTTGCAATGCATTGCAATGCCAGAGCATTGCAATGCATTGTAACTGCAATAAAAAGTAAAAAAAGTGAAAGTCCCATAAAGGGACAAGTTAAAAAAAATCATTTTTTTTAAAAAAATTGTAAAAAAAATATTAAAAAATAATTTAAAAAAAATCCCCTAAAAAATACACATTTTTATGTAATAAAAAAATAAAAAACAAAAAACATACGCATGTTAGGTATCGCCACCTCCGTAAAAATCCCATCTATTAAAGCGTAACCCTAGTTAACCCCTTCAGTGAAAGCCGTAAAAAAAAAAACACAAAAAAGTAGTAAATTATACTTTTCCAAGCGGTATCATTATACCGCTTGGAAAAAGTGCAATAACACGCGATCAAAAAGTCAGATATAAATAATCATGGTACCGCTGAAAACGTCATCTTGTCCCGCAAAAAACAAGCTGCTATACAACATCATCAGCAAAAAAATATAAAAGTTATAGCTCGCGGAATAAACTGATGCAAAAATAATTATTTTTTCTATAAAATTTTTTATTGTGTAAAAAACGCCAAAACATAAAAAAAATATATAAATGAGGAATCGCCGTAACCGTAGTGACCCGAAGAATAAAGCTGCTTTATCAATTTTACCACACACGGAACGGAGGAAAAAAAAAAAACAATTCCTGAATTGCTGGTTTTTGTTCATTCTGATTCCACAAAAATCGGAATAGGAAACGATCAAAAAACGTTATGTGCCTGAATATGGTACCAATAAAAACGTCAGCTCGTCCCGCAAAAAATAAGCCCATAGATAACTCTGTCGGCCGAAATATGGAAAAATTATAGCTCTCAAAATACGGCGATGCAAAAATTTCTTACAAAAAATTATTCCAAGAAAAAGCATCTTTAAGTGTGTGACAGAAGCTAAACATGAAAAAAGGGTGTAAATCTGGTATCGCTGTAATCGCACCGATCCGAGGAATAAAGTTGCCTAATCACTAATACCGCACGAGGAACGGCGTAAAAAAGAAAACCAATTCTTCACCTTTTGTGGATTTGTTCATTGTGCCTCCCAAAGATCGCAGTAAGGCGATCACAGTGGTTCCCTCCCACATATGGGGTATCAGCGTACTCAGGAAAAAATGCACAATAGCTTTTGGGGTCCTATTTCTCCTGTTACCCTTATAAAAATAAAAATTTGGGGCAAAAAGGTAATTTTTGTGGAAAAAAATATGATTTTTTTATTTTCACGGCTCTACATTATAAACTTCTGTGAAGCCCTTGGGGGTTCAAAGTGCTGACCACACATCTAGATAAGTTCCTTGGGGGGTCTAGTTTGCAAAATGGGGTCATTTGTGGGGGGTTTCTACTGTTTAGGCACATCAGGGGCTCTCCAAGCGCGACATGACACCCGCAGACCATTCCATCAAAGTCTGCATTTAAAAACGGTGCTCCTTCCCTTCGAGCTCTGCCATGCGTCAAAATAGTGGTTCCCCCCCACATATGGGATATCAGCGTACTCAGGACAAATTGCACAATAGCTTTTGGGGTCCTATTTCTCCTGTTACCCTTAGAAAAATAAAAATTTGGGGCAAAAATGTAATTTTTGTGGAAAAAAATATGATTTTTTTATTTTCACGGCTCTACATTATAAACTTCTGTGAAGCCCTTGGGGGTTCAAAGTGCTGACCACACATCTAGATAAGTTCCTTGGGGGGTCTAGTTTGCAAAATGGGGTCATTTGTGGGGGGTTTCTACTGTTTAGGCACATCAGGGGCTCTCCAAGCGCGACATGACACCCGCAGACCATTCCATCAAAGTCTGCATTTAAAAACGGTGCTCCTTCCCTTCCGAGCTCTGCCATGCGTCAAAATAGTGGTTCCCCCCCACATATGGGATATCAGCGTACTCAGGACAAATTGTACAATAGCTTTTGGGGTCCTATTTCTCCTGTTACCCTTATAAAAATAAAAATTTGGGGGCAAAAAGATTATTTTTGTGGAAAAAAATATGATATTTTTATTTTCACGGCTCTACGTTATAAACTTCTGTGAAGCATTGGGGGTTCAAAGTGCTCACCACACATCTAGATAAGTTCCTTGGGGGGTCTAGTTTCCAAAATGGAGTCACTTGTGGGGGGTTTCTACTGTTTAGGCACATCAGGGGCTCTCCAAACGTGACATGACACCCGCAGACCATTCCATCAAAATCTGCATTTGAAAAAGGCGCTCCTTCCCTTTCCAGCTCTGCCATGCGTCAAAATAGTGGTTTACCCCCACATATGGGGTATCAGCATACTCAGGACAAATTGCACAATAACTTTTGGTGTCCTGTTACCTTTGGAAAATAACAATTGGGGGTGGAAAGATCATTTTTGTGGAAAGATATGATTTTTTAATTTTACTGCTCTACGTTATAACCTTCTGTGAAGCCCTTGGGGGTTCAAAGCTTTCACCACACATCTAGATAAGTTCCTTGGGGGGTCTAGTTTCCAAAATGGGGTCACTTGTGGGGGGTTTCCACTGTTTAGGCACACAGGGACTCTCCAAATGCGACATGGCGTCCAATCTCAATTCCAGCCAAAAAAGTCAAATGGCGCTGCTTCCCTTCCAAGCTCTGCCATGCGCCCAAATAGTGGTTTACCCCCACATATGGGGTATCAGCGTACTCAGGACAAATTGCACAATAACATTTGGGGTCCTTTTACCCTTTGGGAAATAAAAATTGGGGGTGGAAAGATCATTTTAGTGGAAAAGATATGATTTTTTAATTTTACAGCTCTACGTTATAACCTTCTGTGAAGCCCTTGGGGGTTCAAAGCTCTCACCACACATCTAGATAAGTTCCTTGGGGGGTCTAGTTTCCAAAATGGGGTTACTTGTGGGGGGTATCCACTGTTTAGGCACACAGGGGCTCTCCAAATACAACATGGCGTCCAATCTCAATTCCAGCCAAAAAAGTCAAATGGCGCTGCTTCCCTTCCGAGCTCTGCCATGCACCCAAATAGTGGTTTACCCTCACATATGGGGTATCAGCGTACTCAGGACTAATTGCAAAATAACTTTTGGGTCCTTTTATCCTTTGGAAAATAAAAATTGGGATGAAAAGATCATTTTTGTGGAAAAAACATGATTTTTTAATTTTACGGCTCTACGTTATAACCTTCTGTGAAGCCCTTGGGGGTTCAAAGCTCTCACTACACATTTAGATAAGTTACTTGGGGGGTCTAGTTTCCAAAATGGGGTCACTTGTGGGGGGTTTCCACTGTTTAGGCACACAGGGACTCTCCAAATGCGACATGGCGTCCAATCTCAATTCCAGCCAAAAAAGTCAAATGGCGCTGCTTCCCTTCCGAGCTCTGCCATTCGCCCAAATAGTGGTTTACCCCACACATGGGGTATCGATGTACTCAGGAGAAATTGTACAACAAATATTGTGGTTCATTTTCTACTGATACCCTTGACAAAATTTTAAAAAATTGTGTCGAAAGAAAAATTTTGGGAAAAAAAGTTAAATGTTAATTTTTTCCTTCCACATTGCTTCAATTCTTGTGAAGTACCTAAAGGGTTAATAAACTTCTTGAATGTGGCTTTGAACACATTGAGGGGTGCAGTTTTTAGAATGGTGTCACTTTTGGGTATTTTCTGTCATATTGACCCCTCAAATTCACTTCAAATGTGAGGTGGCCCCTAAAAAAAATGATTTTGTAAATTTTGTTGGAAAAATGAGAAATTGCTGGTCAATTTTAACACTTATAACTTCCTAACAAAAAAAAATTTTGGTTCCAAAATTGTGCTGATGTAAAGTAGACATGTGGGAAATGTTATTTATTAACTAATTTTGTGACATATCTCTCTGATTTAATGGCATAAAAATTAAAAGTTTGAAAATTGCAAAATTTTCAAAATTTTTGCCATATTTCTGTTTTTTTCATAAATAAACGCAAGTTATATTGAAGAAATTTTACCACTATCATGAAGTACAATATGTCTCGAGAAAACAGTCTCAGAATCGCCAAGATCCGTTGAAGCGTTCCAGAGTTATAACCTCATAAAGAGACAGTGGTCAGAAATGTAAAAATTGGCCTGGTCTTTAACCTACAAAATGGCTTGGTCGTTAAGGGGTTAACTACATAAATAGCAAGAAACTAAAAAATGATAGTGTTGGTCCCTTAAAAATAGTCTGGGTGAAATGGTGGATGAGGATGAGGAAAAAGCCAATATGCTAAATAACTTTTTTTCAACTGTATTTACACAAGAAAATCCCATGACAAATAACATGATCAGTGATAAAAAATTTCTCCGTTAAATTTCATCTGCTTAACCCAGCAGGAAGTACGGCGGAGTCTAAAAATCACTAAAATTGACAAATCCCCGGGCCCAGATGAGATACACCCCCGAGTACTGCAGGAATTAAGTACAGTCATAGATAGACCATTATTTTTAATCTTTAAAGATTCCATAATAACGGGGTCTGTACCACAGAACTGGCGTATAGCAAATGTGGTGCCAATATTCAAAAAGGGGGCAAAAACTGAACCTGGAAATTATAGGCCAGTGAGCTTAACATCTACTGCGGGTAAAATCCTGGAGGGTTTTTTAAGGGATACTATAGTGGAGTTTCTGAGGCTGAATAACCTCATGACACAGTATCAGCATGGGTTTACGAGGGACAGTTCTTGTCAAACTAATCTGTTAAGCTTTTATGAAGGGGTAAGTTCCGGACTGGACCAAGTGAACGCAGTGGACGTTGTTGTGAATGTTTTATAAATGAATTAAGAGCAGAAGCTCCCTCTGGTGGTTACAAACAGTACTGAACCATTCAATGAGGATTGGCAATCAGGAATCACAGACTGGCTGGATATAAGGGAGGTTCCCTCCCATCATGGTTGCCGGTGATCAATTGTTCTTGTCTCAACGTTGTTTCCTGGTTCACTTGGAAGCTTGCTGAGTCTTGCCTCTTCTCCTGCTCTCAGATAAGATATTTTCTGTTTTTTGTTTTTGTGCTTACCATTTGCATATTTCTGTGAGGTTAGCCAGGTTCCCCCCCCCGGGGGGCTTGGGCTCCTCTCAGTTCCTCTGGAGCCACTGTTATTTGTTCATTTGCCTTTTCCAGTTTTTTCAGTGGCTGCGGCTTAGTTTTGTTACACCAGAGAACTAATTTAGGTGGTGGAGGTCGTGTGATCTCAGGTGATTTTGCAATTAGTAGCGTTGACATTTTTTAGGGTTTTTGTGGATTGCAGTGAGCATCCTTCCTATCCTTTTCTGTCTAGGCAGATTGCGCCCCAACGTTTGCTCATACTATTTTCTGTCTGTGTCTGTATTTCCTCTTGTCTAACCGCCATTACATGTTTGGGGGCTTCCTATGTTCTTTGGGCATCTGCTCCGGGGCAGATAGCTTTCCTCTTTCTATCTTTAGGTGTAGTTAACCTCTCAGGCTGTGACGAGGCGTCTAGGACCAACGTAGGAATGCTCCACGGCTGCCTTTAGTTGTGGTGGTTAGTCAGGGTACTGCAATCCAGTAGATTCCAACCTCTCTGGTGTATTGCCGTTTTTGCCTGCTCTCCTCAGCTACCAAATCATAACAGTATCACCGGCCTAACTGAAATTTATATGGTACTCACAGAAGGGAAAAATAGTAAAAAGGAAAATAAAAGGGGAGTTGTCAGAATTTATTTTTTTTTCTCTGTTTGTTGCATTTTTTCCCTCTTTTTCTCTGGGTGCTGAGGAGGAATTTTTTTTTTCTCTCAATGGAGTTTGCACAGTTGTCTGGCCGTGTGGATCAGCTTGCCACTGAAGTTCGGAGTATTGCTACCTATCTTGCAGGGTTGCCGGTTGTGGAACCTAGGATCCCCATGCCAGATTTGTTTTTGGGGGATAGAGCTAAATTTCTGAATTTCAAAAATATCTGTAAGTTGTTTTTTGCCTTAAAACCTAAGTCCTCAGGGAACGCAGCACAGAAGGTTCAAATTGTCATCTCTCTCCTGCGCGGCGATCCTCAGGATTGGGCTTTTTCCCTGACACCTGGGGACCCTGTTTTGAGTAATGTTGATGCATTTTTTCTGGCTCTGGGGTTATTGTACGATGAACCTAATGTCACTGATCAAGCTGAAAAAACCTTGTTGGCATTAAATCAGGGGCTTGAGGACGCTGAGTTGTACTGTCATAAATTCCAAAAGTGGGCAGTTCTGATCAAATGGAATGATGATGCTTTGGCAGCCCTTTTTCGGAAGGGTCTGTCAGAGAATGTAAAAGATGTTATGGTGGGTTTCCCTGCTCCCTCTGGTCTCAATGATTCTATGTCATTAGCGATTCAAATTGACAGACGTTTGCGTGAGCGTAGAGGTATGCGTGGAATAGTGTTGCCTTGTGAACCAGCTTCTGAACCCATGCAGTGTGATAGAGTGGCTTCTGGGGCACACCGTCATGAGTTTCGAAAACGCAATGGGTTATGTTTCTAATGTGGTGATGCCTCTCATGCTATTTCAGTCTGCCCTAAGCGGGGAAGACGTTTTGCACGCTCAGTTGTCTTGGGAAGTGTTCAGATTAAATTTCTGTTGACTGTTACCCTGATTTGCTCCCTGTCCACATTTTCTGCTCAGGCTTTTGTTGATTCTGGAGCAGCTATTAACCTGATGGATTTTGATTTAGCTAAACGTTGTGGGTTTCCCTTGATACCCCTACGGAAGTCTATTCCCCTACTGGGGATTGATTCGACCCCTTTGGCTGAGAATAAACCCCAGTTCTCTACTCAGGTGATAATGAGGATTGAACCTGATCATCAGGAGAGTTGCAAATTTTTGGTGCTGTATAATCTGCATGAGATTATTGTACTAGGTTTCTCTTGGTTACAGTCTCATAATCCTGTTTTGGATTGGAAATCTGTGTCTGTAACCAGTTGGGGCTGCCAATGTGTTAATGCCAACACTCCTGTTTTTTCTGCCTCTCCCCAGGCTCAGGATGTTCCTGACTTTTTGACTGATTTTTCTGATGTGTTTAGCGAAAGTAAATCTGCATCCTTGCCCCCCATAGGAGCTATGACTGCGCTATTGAATTAGTGCCTGGTAGTAAATTCCCTAAAGGTCGCCTTTTTAACTTGTCTGTACCTGAACATGACGCTATGCGGTCTTATATCAAGGAGTCATTGGAGAAGGGTCAAATCAGACCATCCTCTTCACCCTTGGGTGCCGGTTTTTTCTTTGTGGCCAAAAAGGATGGTTCATTAAGGCCGTGTATTAATTATCGTCTCTTGAACAAAATCACTGTGAAATATCAATATCCGTTACCCTTGATTTCTGACCTGTTTTCAAGGGTGAAAAGTGCTAATTGGTTTACCAAGCTTGACCTCAGGGGGGCATATAACCTTATTCGCATTAAGCACGGGGATGAATGGAAGACGGCGTTTAATACCCCAGAGGGGCATTTTGAGAACCTAGTGATGCCCTTTGGGCTCACTAATGCTCCTTCTTTCTGTCTTCCAGTCCTTCATGAATTACATTTTCAGGGATTTTGTTGATAAATTTCTGATTGTTTATTTGGATGATATTTTGATTTTTTCCAATGACTGGGACTCTCATGTGAAAACATGTTCGGACTGTGTTCAAGATTTTGAGAGAGAATGCTCTGTATGTGAAGGGATCAAAGTCTCTTTTTGGCGTACAGAGGATCTAATTTCTGGGATTCATTTTGTCTCCGCCTGTTAATCAAATGGACCCGGTCAAGGTTCAGGCCATCTGTGATTGAGTCCAACCTACTTCATTAAAGGCTCTTCAGAGATTCTTGGGTTTTGCCAATTTTTATCGTAAATTTATTGGTAATTTCTCTGTTATTGTTAAACCATTGACTGATTTGACCAAAAAGGGTTCTGATGTGGTTAATTGGCCTCCTGAGGCAGTCTCTGCGTTTCAGGAACTTAAGCAGAGATTCACTTCTGCTCCTGTTCTACGGCAGCCTGATGTTTCTCTGCCATTTCAGGTGGAGGTTGATGCCTCTGAAAGTGGGGCAGGTGCCATATTGTCCCAAAGAGATCCTGAGACCTCTAAAAGTAACCCTTGTGCCTTTTTCTCTCGAAAATTTTCTCCAACTGAACGTAATTATGATGTGGGTAATCGGGAGTTATTGGCCATGAAGTGGGCTTTTGAAGAGTGGAGACATTGGCTGGAGGGAGCCAAACATCAGGTGGTGGTCCTCACGGACCATAAGAATCTGGTTTATCTGGAATCAGCCAAGCGACTTAATCCTAGACAGGCCAAGTGAGCCTTGTTTTTCACACGTTTTAATTTTGTGGTTTCCTTTCCTCCTGGCACTAAGAATGTTAAGGCGGATGCCCTCTCGAGGAGTTTCCTTGCGGACTCTCCTGAGTTATTTGATCCTGCTGTTATTTTGAAAGAGGGTGTAGTTCTTTCCGCTATCTCGCCCAATTTGAGACTGGCTCTGGAAGGGTGTCAGGAGGATAAACCGAGCGCTGCCCTATTGGGAAATTGTTTGTCCCAGACCCGTGGAAAAAGAATGTGATGTCTGAGATTCATTGTTCCGCATTGGCCGGTCATCCTGGAATTTTTGGTACCAGAGACTTGGTGAGTCGGTCCTTTTGGTGGCCTACTTTGTCTTGTGACGTCAGGGAATTTGTGCAGTCCTGCGGGACTTGCTCTCGCTCCAAGCCTTGCTCTCGCTCTAGTGGTTTGTTAATGCCATTGCCTGGCCCAAGAGACCATGGACCCATATCTCTATGGATTTTATTTCCGACCTCTCTGTTTCTCAGAGAATGACCATTATCTGGGTGATTTGTGATAGGTTTTCCAAAATGATACATCTTGTTCCATTACCTAAGTTGCCTTCCTCCTCCGAATTGGTGCCTTTGTTCCTTCAGCACGTGGTTCGGTTACACGGCATTCCTGAGAACATTGTGGCTGACAGAGGAGTCCAGTTTGTTTCCAGATTTGGAGGACTTTTTGTTCTAAACTTGGTGTTCAATTGTATTTCTCCTCGGCTTTTCATCCTCAGACCAATGGACAAACTGAGAGAACAAACCAGACATTGGAGACTTATCTGAGATGCTTTGTGTCTGCTGATCAAGATGACTGGGTCTCTTTTTGCCTTTGGCTGAGTTTGCTCTTAATAATAGGGCTAGCTCTGCCACTTTGATGTCTCCATTTTTCTGCAATTTTGGGTTTCACCCTCGATTTTCTTCGGGACAGACGGAGGCTTCTGTCTGTCCAGGTGTTGACTCTGTTGTGGAGCGTATGCAGCAGATTTGGGACCAGGTAGTGAAGAGGTTGTCCCTCTCTCAGGAGAGGGCCCAGCGGTTTGCCAACCGGCATAGGACTGATGGTCCTCGGTTTGAAGTGGGGGACTTGGTCTGGTTGTCCTCAAGAAATATCCCTATGAGAGTTGCATCTCCTAAGTTTAAGCCTAGGTTCATTGGACCTTATAAGATCATGGAGATTCTTAATCCTATTTCCTTTTTTTTACTTCTTCCAGGGACATTTAAGATCCATAACGTGTTCCACAAGTCCTTATTGAAGAGGTTTGTCGAGCCAGTGGTTCCTATGGCTGCGCCTCCCGACCCTGTTTTGGTTGAGGGCAATCTGGAGTATGTGGTTGAGAAAATATTGGATTCTCATTTTTCTAGACGGAAACTCCAGTATTTGGTTAAGTGGAGAGGTTATGGTCAGGAGTACAATTCTTGGGTGTTTGCTTCGGACATCCATGCTAGGAGATTGGTCCGTGCATATCACAGAGCTCATCCTAACCGACCTGGTTGCACAAATGAGGGTTCGGTGACCCCCTCCTCAAGGGGGGGTTACTGTTCTGAATGTTTTAGAAATGAATTCTGAGCAGAAGCTCCCTCTGGTGGTTTCAAACAGTACTGAACCATTCATTGAGGATTGGCAATCAGGAATCACAGACTGGCTGGATATAAGGGAGGTTCCCTCCCATCATGGTTGCCGGTGATCAATTGTTCTTGTCTCAACGTTGTTTCCTGGTTCACTTGGAAGCTTGCTGAGTCTTGACTCTTCTCCTGCTCTCAGATAAGATATTTTCTGTTTTTTGTTTTTGTGCTTACCATTTGCATTATTTCTCTGCATTTCTGTGAGGTTAGCCAGGTTCCCCCCCCCCCGGGGGGCTTGGGCTCCTCTCAGTTCCTCTGGAGCCACTGTTATTTGTTCATTTGCCTTTTCCAGTTTTTTCAGTGGCTGCGGCTTAGTTTTGTTACACCAGAGAACTAATTTAGGTGGTGGAGGTCATGTGATCTCAGGTGATTTTGCAATTAGTAGCGTTGGCATTTTTTAGGGTTTTTGTGGATTGCAGTGAGTATCCTTCCTATCCTTTTCTGTCTAGGCAGATTGGGCCCAAACGTTTGCTCATACTATTTTCTGTCTGTGTCTGTATTTCCTCTTGTCTAACCGCCATTACATGTTTGGGGGCTTCCTATGTTCTTTGGGGATCTGCTCTGGGGCAGATAGCTTTCCTCTTTCTATCTTTAGGTGTAGTTAACATCTCAGGCTGTGACGAGGCGTCTAGGACCAACGTAGGAACGCTCCACGGCTGCCTTTAGTTGTGGTTGTTAGTCAGGGTACTGCAATCCAGTAGATTCCAACCTCTCTGGTGTATTGCCATTTTTGCCTGCTCTCCTCAGCTACCAAATCATAACAGGACGTGGTGTTCATGGACTTCTCAAAAGTAGAGTTGAGCGATACTTTCCGATATCCAAAAGTATCGGAATCGGAATGGTATCGCCGATACACAAAAAATATCGGCGATACCCGATACCGATACCGGAAGTCCCATGTAAGTCTATGGGAACAAAATATCGAAATTAAAAAAACCCCATTCTTGCCTTGTAGGTTAATTGTACATGAAGGAAAACAACAAAGAGTAATGTAGAATGTATTGGGGGAGGTTGAGGAGACATTAAAGGCATAGATGTTTGACCCAATCCAATGGAATAGCATTAATTTTTTTTTTTAGGAAATACGTTCGGATTGACGAACAAATTGACAATGTTGTTAACCTTTTTTCTATTTTGTCAAATATGTCTGTTTCACAACTTCCATGGTCTTCACCTTTTTAACTTTTCACACACTTTCTCCTTCATAATCTTCAGCAGCATCATCTTTCTCATCAAATTATTCTTCATCTTCACCTTCTTAATCTTCTAAAACTTCTTGCTATTCATCTTTTTGTTAACATTACTTATATTGTTCTTATTAAACAGTTATTATTCTTCATATTCTACTTCTTCATCTTCTTCCTATTCATCCTTTTCATCATATTCTTATTTGTGACAGACATTCCTGTACTTGTAATCTGTAAAACTCTGAATTTTCATCCTTCCGTTCTTGCTGTCACGAAAGATTTTAATTACAACAGTATTTGTCCGCGTTCAGTTTAGCCTGCAGCAGCATCAGGCATTTTCCAGGGGCACCACGAGGAGGAACGGACTCACCCCCATACACTGCTTAGTCTTCTTCTGCTTAGAATTTAGAGCATATATTTTGCTCTTCATTTTGGTCTTATACTTAATGTTCTTCTGCTTTTTGATCTTCTGCTTATTGTTCTTCTGTCTCTTGTTCTGTATCTTGTAGTTTGTCTTAACCTTCTTTGTCCTGTTGGTGATGGTACAAAAGCCAATGGAAGTAACGAGGACCAGCTGACTGTGCTGGAACCCGGAGGGTCAGCAGAAGTAAAAGAGCCAATGGCACAACCGAGGACCAGCTGACGTTACTGGGACAGGGTTACTAAGCAGGAGGTACCTGTGCTCCAAAGCACTACCAAGGACCAGCAGACGTTGCTGGAACTCGGATACCGACATGGAGGCACCTAGGCCAAAGGCACTGCGGAGAACCAGCTGACGGTACTGGAACCCGGATGGGTAGCAGAAGGTACAAGAGCCAATGAAAGTAACGAGGACCAGCTGACTGTGCTGGAACCCGGAGGGTCAGCAGAAGGAAAAGAGCCAATGGCACAACCGAGGACCAGCTGACGTTACTGGGACAGGGTTACTAAGCAGGAGGTACCTGTGCTCCAAAGCACTACCAAGGACCAGCAGACGTTGCTGGAACTCGGATACCGACATGGAGGCACCTAGGCCAAAGGCACTGCGGAGAACCAGCTGACGGTACTGGAACCCGGATGGGTAGCAGAAGGTACAAGAGCCAATGAAAGTAACGAGGACCAGCTGACTGTGCTGGAACCCGGAGGGTCAGCAGAAGGAAAAGAGCCAATGGCACAACCGAGGACCAGCTGACGTTACTGGGACAGGGTTACTAAGCAGGAGGTACCTGTGCTCCAAAGCACTACCAAGGACCAGCAGACGTTGCTGGAACTCGGATACCGACATGGAGGCACCTAGGCCAAAGGCACTGCGGAGAACCAGCTGACGGTACTGGAACCCGGATGGGTAGCAGAAGGTACAAGAGCCAATGAAAGTAACGAGGACCAGCTGACTGTGCTGGAACCCGGAGGGTCAGCAGAAGGAAAAGAGCCAATGGCACAACCGAGGACCAGCTGACGTTACTGGGACAGGGTTACTAAGCAGGAGGTACCTGTGCTCCAAAGCACTACCAAGGACCAGCAGACGTTGCTGGAACTCGGATACCGACATGGAGGCACCTAGGCCAAAGGCACTGCGGAGAACCAGCTGACGGTACTGGAACCCGGATGGGTAGCAGAAGGTACCCATGGAAATTAAAGTTGAGGCAGCAGGACTGTTTGCCGTTCACACAGCAGGGGAACAGCTGACATTACTGAACCCCAGTAACACAGGAGCAAGTGTAGACTGTGCTAACAGCACTTCCGAGAAACAACTGGCGGTGTTGTAGCCCAGGGATGAGAAGAGAACAGGGTGGAGGCAGCAGGACTTTTTGCCGTTCACACAGCAGGGGAACAGCTGACATTACTGAACCCCAGTAACACGGGAGCAAGTGTTCACTGTGCTAACAGCACTTCCGAGAAACAACTGGCGGTGTTGTAACCCAGGGATGAGAAGAGAACATGGTGGAGGCAGCAGGACTTTTTGCCGTTCACACAGCAGGGGAACAGCTGACATTACTGAACCCCAGTAACACGGGAGCAAGTGTTCACTGTGCTAACAGCACTTCTGAGAAACAACTGGCGGTGTTGTAGCCAGGGATGAGAAGAGAACAGGGTGGAGGCAGTAGGACTTTTTGCCGTTCACACAGCAGGGGAACAGCTGACATTACCGAACCCCAGTAACACGGGAGCAAGTGTAGACTGTGCTAACAGCACTTCCGAGAAACAACTGGCGGTGTTGTAGCCCAGGGATGAGAAGAGAACAGGGTGGAGGCAGCAGGACTTTTTGCCGTTCACACAGCAGGGGAACAGCTGACATTACTGAACCCCAGTAACACAGGAGCAAGTGTAGACTGTGCTAACAGCACTTCCGAGAAACAACTGGCGGTGTTGTAGCCCAGGGATGAGAAGAGAACAGGGTGGAGGCAGCAGGACTTTTTGCCGTTCACACAGCAGGGGAACAGCTGACATTACTGAACCCCAGTAACACGGGAGCAAGTGTTCACTGTGCTAACAGCACTTCCGAGAAACAACTGGCGGTGTTGTAACCCAGGGATGAGAAGAGAACATGGTGGAGGCAGCAGGACTTTTTGCCGTTCACACAGCAGGGGAACAGCTGACATTACTGAACCCCAGTAACACGGAGCAAGTGTTCACTGTGCTAACAGCACTTCTGAGAAACAACTGGCGGTGTTGTAGCCCAGGGATGAGAAGAGAACAGGGTGGAGGCAGTAGGACTTTTTGCCGTTCACACAGCAGGGGAACAGCTGACATTACCGAACCCCAGTAACACGGGAGCAAGTGTAGACTGTGCTAACAGCACTTCCGAGAAACAACTGGCGGTGTTGTAACCCAGGGATGAGAAGAGAACATGGTGGAGGCAGCAGGACTGTTTGCCGTTCACACAGCAGGGGAACAGCTGACATTACTGAACCCAGTAACACAGGAGCAAGTGTAGACTGTGCTAACAGCACTTCCGAGAAACAACTGGCGGTGTTGTAGCCCAGGGATGAGAAGAGAACAGGTGGAGGCAGCAGGACTTTTTGCCGTTCACACAGCAGGGAACAGCTGACATTACTGAACCCCAGTAACACGGGAGCAAGTGTCACTGTGCTAACAGCACTTCTGAGAAACAACTGGCGGTGTTGTAACCCAGGGATGAGAAGAGAACATGGTGGAGGCAGCAGGACTGTTTGCCGTTCACACAGCAGGGGAACAGCTGACATTACTGAACCCCAGTAACACAGGAGCAAGTGTAGACTGTGCTAACAGCACTTCCGAGAAACAACTGGCGGTGTTGTAGCCCAGGGATGAGAAGAGAACAGGTGGAGGCAGCAGGACTTTTTGCCGTTCACACAGCAGGGGAACAGCTGACATTACTGAACCCCAGTAACACGGGAGCAAGTGTTAACTGTGCTAACAGCACTTCCGAGAAACAACTGGCGTGTTGTAACCCAGGGATGAGAAGAGAACATGGTGGAGGCAGCAGGACTTTTTGCCGTTCACACAGCAGGGGAACAGCTGACATTACTGAACCCCAGTAACACGGGAGCAAGTGTTAACTGTGCTAACAGCACTTCCGAGAAACAACTGGCGGTGTTGTAACCCAGGGATGAGAAGAGAACATGGTGGAGGCAGCAGGACTGTTTGCCGTTCACACAGCAGGGGAACAGCTGACATTACTGAACCCAGTAACACAGGAGCAAGTGTAGACTGTGCTAACAGCACTTCCGAGAAACAACTGGCGGTGTTGTAGCCCAGGGATGAGAAGAGAACAGGGTGGAGGCAGCAGGACTTTTTGCCGTTCACACAGCAGGGGAACAGCTGACATTACTGAACCCCAGTAACACGGGAGCAAGTGTTAACTGTGCTAACAGCACTTCCGAGAAACAACTGGCGGTGTTGTAACCCAGGATGAGAAGAGAACATGGTGGAGGCAGCAGGACTGTTTGCCGTTCACACAGCAGGGGAACAGCTGACATTACTGAACCCCAGTAACACAGGAGCAAGTGTAGACTGTGCTAACAGCACTTCCGAGAAACAACTGGCGGTGTTGTAGCCCAGGGATGAGAAGAGAACAGGGTGGAGGCAGCAGGACTTTTTGCCGTTCACACAGCAGGGGAACAGCTGACATTACTGAACCCCAGTAACACGGGAGCAAGTGTTAACTGTGCTAACAGCACTTCCGAGAAACAACTGGCGGTGTTGTAACCCAGGGATGAGAAGAGAACATGGTGGAGGCAGCAGGACTTTTTGCCGTTCACACAGCAGGGGAACAGCTGACATTACTGAACCCCAGTAACACGGGAGCAAGTGTTAACTGTGCTAACAGCACTTCCGAGAAACAACTGGCGGTGTTGTAACCCAGGGATGAGAAGAGAACATGGTGGAGGCAGCAGGACTGTTTGCCGTTCACACAGCAGGGGAACAGCTGACATTACTGAACCCCAGTAACACGGGAGCAAGTGTTAACTGTGCTAACAGCACTTCCGAGAAACAACTGGCGGTGTTGTAACCCAGGGATGAGAAGAGAACATGGTGGAGGCAGCAGGACTTTTTGCCGTTCACACAGCAGGGGAACAGCTGACATTACTGAACCCCAGTAACACGGGAGCAAGTGTTCACTGTGCTAACAGCACTTCTGAGAAACAACTGGCGGTGTTGTAACCCAGGGATGAGAAGAGAACATGGTGGAGGCAGCAGGACTTTTTGCCGTTCACACAGCAGGGGAACAGCTGACATTACCGAACCCCAGTAACACGGGAGCAAGTGTTCACTGTGCTAACAGCACTTCTGAGAAACAACTGGCGGTGTTGTAACCCAGGGATGAGAAGAGAACATGGTGGAGGCAGCAGGACTGTTTGCCGTTCACACAGCAGGGGAACAGCTGACATTACTGAACCCCAGTAACACAGGAGCAAGTGTAAACTGTGCTAACAGCACTTCCGAGAAACAACTGGCGGTGTTGTAACCCAGGGTCAAGGAGGGTGTAGGCAGAGGCCTAGTATGAGACGTTTGAAGTTGAAGTTGTAGTTAGCAGCAGTAATTTTTGCCAGACACACAGCAGGGGAACAGCAGGCGTTACTGAACCCCACAAACACATCAGCGATTGTTTTCATCTGTGCATCTAACACTTCTGAGCAGCAACTGGCGCTGTTGAAGCCCAGGGTCAAGGAGGGTGTAGGCACAAAATATTGAGTTATTGCCTTGTTACGTGGCCATTGCAAATGTATGTACTTCAAACAAGAATAAATGAACTTTTACTACAACAATAAAATGATAAATTTAAATTACAAGAATAGAAAAATATTTATACTTGACAGTCCTCTGTGGTTGATAACGTTTAATGGCTAACTGAAAATATGGTAACAAATTCAAAGCTTTAGAGACTACTCAGGTGTCTTCATCAGGCTAAGAGTAAAGCCAAAAAAGGAAGAATCACATATTTCTACACACAACAGGACACAGGAATAGCTAAGACAAGTGAGGGAGGGACAAGTGAGGGGAGACCGGCAACAAAAAGGAGAACAAGGATGAATTATCAGCGCCACACAATCACAGATAAATTAATGAATTTACCTGTGGCAAAAGACTTTTGTATGCCCGGTCATAGCATCATGGATATGGAATTACTGGTATTAAAATATAACTTCAAATATGAGAAACGTACAAAGGTTTCAGAATATAAGCTCATCATGACCTTTGACACTGTTAGTGATGGAATGAATAGATCACATGGATTTATGTCATTCTATATCAATTAAGGAATCTGCGTCTATGCCCTTCCAGGGTCATGAAAACCCAAAAAAATACGCCAATGAGAGGGCAATCAAACTTTCTATCCTTATCTAGGAACTGTTCCAATATTTATGTTCATCCCTGTGAGATAATGACAGTTCTGATACACGTCACTTACTTGTCTTACCTATTGCAGTATTCCTGTGTCCTGTTGTGTATAGAAATATGTGATGCTTAATTTTTTTAGTTAGTCTTTCCCTGATGAAGAGACGTGAGTAGCCTTGAAAGCTTGCAATTTGTTTCCATCTTTTCAGTTATCCATTAAAAGGTATCAACCACTGCTGACTCTGAAGTCTAAATATTTTTCTATCTACTGGCTAACACGGTACAAAGATACACATGTTTTCTAATTTGAAGAAGGAAAAATAAAGAAAATACAAATATAAACGCATATATGCACATGCCAAAAATAAATGGAACAACACAACACCCAAAAAATTGGTAACAAAATATAGTGTTGTAAATTTAAGAATAAAAGTCCATTTTTTTTTTTATGAATAATGCTTAAGGAACGCTATGTTAAACCATAACATAGTGAAGACAATGGATTTTGTAATAGTCACTCATCATCATCATCGCAAATTTTATGTGACAGTCACAGACATTTCAATTATTTAAGTTCATAAAATCGTAACTTTCTATAGCATGTATGACATGTCCAGCATGGACTCATCAATGTGATTGATGACACAATAATGTACAATAAAAAATAACCATTTAAAAAAACATTAGGCATTGTTTGTCACAATTTAAGTGTGTGCCTGCAAGTGTAGGTGAAACAAAGGCTACGGATAGCAAAGGTATATTCTATGTCTGTATCAGACAGTGGACAGCCTCAGATGGGTAATGCCGATGTTATACTGTACGTCAATAAAGTCTGCGGCTGAAATCATGCATTTTTGGCTTGTAGAGTGTTGAAGAGGGTAAAAGAATGTCTGGTTGCGCAAAGCTTTATCCGTCAACACTACCTTCCTACTGTCACGCGTAGGGTAGGGTAGCGTGTGGCAATTAGCTGACTATCAAATGTGAGGTTAGGCTGCGTTATTGCGCACTAGGGACGCAAAAAAAAATACTGCAGTAATAATTTAATGTGTAATACTCCACCTATGACAAACAAAAAAATTACGTTCCCTCTTTAACAATGTACAAGACTAACAAGCCTAATGGTTGACGCTGACTTAATTGAGATACAGTATTACATCAACATTGTCCATGAGTAACTATGCACTGTGATACCTATATACCAGTATTAATTTATATCTCTTGTGGTTGTTTCAACAGCACTTGCAGGTATAACTACCTATTGTCAGTATGCATGATGCACTTTCTAGATGTAATAATTTATTATTGGACATTATTACCATGTTTACATGCTGGCCATTTCATATATGGTGTTTGAAGTTACAGTTGGCATCAGTATGTGTATTTTATAATGTCTGTCATAAATAAAACTCGTGATGATGATGATGAGGATTTAATGATTCGTACATCCATTGACTGCATTATCTTACAGGTACAGATAAAGTTCCTTAAAAAGCATTAATTCATAAGTCTGAAATGTACTTTTATGCATTAATTTCAAAATGTGAAGAGTAGACTATGTTTTATTTTTTGTTACCATTTCTAATAGACATGTGCAGATATGCGCTGTGATGACAAATTATTATTTGTCCATATTTGTCATAAAAATTTATCATTCTAGGCCTGCAAAACTTCACAATTTCATGTTTTCAGCATAACAAGCAGGGTGACGGCTCTTCCCTATTTGGAGCATGTTGGTCATGTGCTTTTCTGTCCATGTGTCGGGAACAGGAGACTTCTTGCCGTTGACACAGCAGGGGAACAGCTGGCGTTACTGAACCCCACTAACAGTAGAGCTTGTGTTTTGTTCTGTGGACACGACACTTCTGAGCAGCAACTGGCAGTGTTGGAGCCCAGGGAGTAGAGTTCAGGTGGTAGAAAGATGAACATAACAGGAGACATGGATAACGTTGCGAACCAGTTATTTAATCTGAAAACGGACAGACAAATTCTGGCGAGATCCATGCCTTGTTCATTTTCAGAAAAGTAAGCCGGTCTACATTATCGGAGGATAGTCGCATGCGACGGTCTGTTAGTACACCACCTGCAGCACTAAAGACGCGCTCCGATAATACACTGGCAGCAGGGCAAGCCAGCACCTCCAATGCATACTGGCTAAGCACTGGCCATGTATCCAGCTTAGAGACCCAAAACTTGAATGGGGAAGAGCCATCTGGGAGTACACTGAGAGGCAAAGCCAAGTAGTCTGTCACCATCTGACGGATACGTTGCCTCCCGCTGACTGGAGCCCTCTCGGATGGTGTAGACATTAGTGGCGCTGCCACAAAACTTTGCCACATTTTTAACATACTGGTCTTTCCCTGTGCAGAGGCACTGCGTGTGCTCCCTCTTGTTGCAGAGCTCTCTACACTGCCTCGACGCACAGAGCTGCTTTGTAAAGCAGTAGCAGCAGCAGTGCTCTCGGCAGTAAGGTAGAACATTAGGGATTGCACCAGTGTGTCTTGGTACTCCCGCATTTTACGCTCCCGGTTCAACGGTGTGATGAGGCTTTTGACGTTGTCCCGGTAGCGAGGGTCTAGGAGGGTGTACACCCAATAATCAGACGTCGTGAGAATGTGGGCGATGCGGCGGTCGTTTCTTAGGCACTGCAGCATGAAATCAACCATGTGCTGCAGACTCCCAACTGGCAAAGAAACGCTGTCCTCTGCAAGAGGCGTTATCTCTGTCTGCTCTGCATCACCCCACCCTCGCTCTACATACTGACTAGAGCGTTGTGTACCTCCCTCTGGAGCGATGTCTTCCTCCTCCATTGACTCCTCCTCCTCATCCTCCTCACAAAGTGAGCCCTGCCCAGCCCTTTGTGAGGAACCACGTTGCGCTGACTTTCCAGAAGGTGATGGAATTTGTGACTCCTCATCCTCCACCTCTTCCAAAACCTCATCCCTTATTGCTTGCAGTGTTTTTTGAAGCAGGCAGATAAGGGGGACAGTCAGGCTGACTAGTGCATCATCTGCACTCTCCATCCGCGTTGACTCATCAAACGCACGCAAAACGTGGCACATGTCCTTCATAGTGGCCCACTCATTAATGGTGAAGTGTGGACGGCGCAAATTGCGTGTTGATTGCGCCTGATGCAGCTGATACTCCATAACTGCTGGCTGCTGCTCACACAACCGCTCCAACATATGTAACGTTGAATTCCACCTGGTGGATACGTCACATATGATGCGATGTTCAGGAAGGCGCAATCTGCGTTGCAGAGCTGCAATGCGCGATCTGGCCATGCTGGAACGTCGCAAGTGAGCGCACTCTAGGCGGACCTTGTGCAGCAGTGCATCAAGATCCGGATAGTCCCTCAAAAAACTCTGCACGACCAAGTTGAGCACATGTGCCAGACATGGTATGTGAGTGAGGTTGCCAAGGCCCAGAGCTGCCACCAGATTTCGGCCATTGTCACACACTACCAAGCCTGGCTGGAGATTCGCTGGCAAAAACCACACGTTGCTCTCCTGCTTGATGGCATTCCAGACCTCCTGCGCTGTGTGGCTTCGATTCCCCATAGGAATTAATTTCAGAACGGCCTGTTGCCGTTTGGCCACGGCTGTGCTCATATCGGTCGCATCAGGTAAGCGTCCACGGGTCCATGTGGAGGTAGACCGTGACGGCTCCTGCAGCGATGATTCTGAGGAACTGGAGTAGGAGGAGGAGTCAATGTGGACAGACTTGATTCCGGCAATCCTTGGAGTTGGCAGAACACGTACAGCGCCACTCGCAAGATCTGTACCCGGCTCCACAACATTCACCCAATGGGCAGTGAGTGAAAGGTATCGTCCCTGGCCATGGGTACTGGTCCACGCATCGGTGGTCAGGTGGACCTTGCTACTGACGGCGTTTAGTAGCGCATGTTTAATTTTTGCCTCAACATGCTTTTGCAGACCAGGGACGGCTTGCCTGCTGAAATAAAATCGGCTGGGCACATTGTATTGTGGGACTGCCAATGCCATTAATTCACGGAAACTGTCAGTCTCCACCAGCCTGAATGACAGCATTTCAAGGGACAGGAGTTTTGCAATGCCAGCATTCAGAGCCTGTGCTCGTGGATGGTTTGCCGAGTATGGCCGTCTTTTATCCCATGCCTGTGCTACCGATGGCTGTTTTGTGGCCTGGGTGTGTGAGGATGACAGGGAACTTGCAGCTGTGGGTGGAATAACACTGTGTCTCTGGACAACAGTGACAGAGGTTCTTCCATGGCGATCCTTTGAGGAAGCCTTACCAGCTGTGTGTGAACTGGAGGAAGAGGCTCCAACACGAGCTGAAGATGTAGGTGCTGCTGTAGGTTGGCCTACATCTCCAGTGTGTCTTTGTAACTCAACAAAGTGCTTTGACCGCACATGTTTCCACATATTTGTTGTATTAAGGTTACTGACACTTTTACCTCTTTTAATTTTTTGATTACACAGCTTGCATTTTACATAGCAAATATCATCTGCAACTGTATCAAAAAAGGACCACGCAGAGCAAGTCCTGGGAGCGCCCGGTTTGGCTGTTGTAAGAGAACTGCTCCGAACGGGTGCCAAACTGGAGGCTACAGGCAAGCGAGTCTGCAGCCTACCTCTCCCTACTGTTTGGACCGTTGGTGCAATCTCTTCCTCAGAGCTGCTCCCACCACCTTCCTGTTCCTCACGCCATGTTGGGTCTTGGACCTCATCATCTCCACCACTACCCTCTTCCAACACCTGCTGTTGTTGGGTGGTCTGGCCAGCACCATGCTCAACAGAAACTGGCAACTGAGTCTCATCATCATCAGATGCGTTCTGCGGTGTGCTGACCATCGGCACTGGCTCACCCGCCTCTTCAGATTCAGAGAGACACAGCTGTTGCGCATCACTGCATACTGCCTCTTCTTCACATTCCAGAATGCTGCTTGGCTGGGCCCCTGTTTCCAAGCCAACAGATTCTGAGAACAGAAGCAGAGACTCAGCTGGCTCCTGTACAGAGCTCTCTGACTGCCTGGGCAATTTGGCAGGCGGTGAAGAGACTGATGGTTGTTCAACAGTGCTGTGGTCCTGAGAGGAGGTGGAAGCTATTGAAGTCGATGCATTGGCTGCCATCCAACCAACAACGGCTTCAATTTGTTCTTCACGCAGCAGGGGGGTACGCTGAGCTCCTACAAAAGTGCGCATAAAGGAACGCTCACGGGGAAAACTGGTGGATGCTGTGTCACTGGGTGCGGCAGCAGCCACAGAATCCCCACGTCCTCTCCCTGCTGCAAATCCATGGCCTCGACCACGACCACGTGCCTTACTCACTGACTTCTTCATCTTGGTAGATTGATAAAGAAAGTCAGAAAAGTTAAGGCCTAAGTGTGGTTATTCCTCACAGACTACAGTGAACCCTGCAGACAACTGTTCAGTATCTGTGAAAGGCCCCTTTGTGTACTTCTATAGTGTTTGCAACCAATGTATTGTATACGGATGGAAGCGCGTCACACTAATAGATTAGATTTTTTTCCACTAAAATGGAGCAGCACCAATTAGAGAAAAATGTGAAGGATGAGGCAGTGACACACGCTCAGCAGACTACAACCGGCAGTGGTTGAAGTACAAACTGGAGCGTAATCTGCACTCACAAAATGAAAAGCTCACAGACTACAGTGAACACTGAAACACAACTATTCACTATCTGTGAAAAGCTCCTTTGTGTACTTCTATAGTGTTTGCAACCAATGTATTGTATACGGATGGAAGCGCGTCACACTAATAGATTAGATTTTTTTCCACTAAAATGGAGCAGCACCAATTAGAGAAAAATGTGAAGGATGAGGCAGTGACACACGCTCAGCAGACTACAACCGGCAGTGGTTGAAGTACAAACTGGAGCGTAATCTGCACTCACAAAATGAAAAGCTCACAGACTACAGTGAACACTGAAACACAACTATTCACTATCTGTGAAAAGCTCCTTTGTGTACTTCTATAGTGTTTGCAACCAATGTATTGTATACGGATGGAAGCGCGTCACACTAATAGATTAGATTTTTTTCCACTAAAATGGAGCAGCACCAATTAGAGAAAAATGTGAAGGATGAGGCAGTGACACACGCTCAGCAGACTACAACCGGCAGTGGTTGAAGTACAAACTGGAGCGTAATCTGCACTCACAAAATGAAAAGCTCACAGACTACAGTGAACACTGAAACACAACTATTCACTATCTGTGAAAAGCTCCTTTGTGTACTTCTATAGTGTTTGCAACCAATGTATTGTATACGGATGGAAGCGCGTCACACTAATAGATTAGATTTTTTTCCACTAAAATGGAGCAGCACCAATTAGAGAAAAATGTGAAGGATGAGGCAGTGACACACGCTCAGCAGACTACAACCGGCAGTGGTTGAAGTACAAACTGGAGCGTAATCTGCACTCACAAAATGAAAAGCTCACAGACTACAGTGAACACTGAAACACAACTATTCACTATCTGTGAAAAGCTCCTTTGTGTACTTCTATAGTGTTTGCAACCAATGTATTGTATACGGATGGAAGCGCGTCACACTAATAGATTAGATTTTTTTCCACTAAAATGGAGCAGCACCAATTAGAGAAAAATGTGAAGGATGAGGCAGTGACACACGCTCAGCAGACTACAACCGGCAGTGGTTGAAGTACAAACTGGAGCGTAATCTGCACTCACAAAATGAAAAGCTCACAGACTACAGTGAACACTGAAACACAACTATTCACTATCTGTGAAAAGCTCCTTTGTGTACTTCTATAGTGTTTGCAACCAATGTATTGTATACGGATGGAAGCGCGTCACACTAATAGATTAGATTTTTTTCCACTAAAATGGAGCAGCACCAATTAGAGAAAAATGTGAAGGATGAGGCAGTGACACACGCTCAGCAGACTACAACCGGCAGTGGTTGAAGTACAAACTGGAGCGTAATCTGCACTCACAAAATGAAAAGCTCACAGACTACAGTGAACACTGAAACACAACTATTCACTATCTGTGAAAAGCTCCTTTGTGTACTTCTATAGTGTTTGCAACCAATGTATTGTATACGGATGGAAGCGCGTCACACTAATAGATTAGATTTTTTTCCACTAAAATGGAGCAGCACCAATTAGAGAAAAATGTGAAGGATGAGGCAGTGACACACGCTCAGCAGACTACAACCGGCAGTGGTTGAAGAACTAACTGGAGCGTGATCTGCACTCAAAAAATCAAAACCTCACAGACTGCAGTGAACACTGAAACACAACTATTCACTATCTGTGAAAAGCTCCTTTGTGTACTTCTATAGTGTTTGCAACCAATGTATTGTATACGGATGGAAGCACGTCACACTAATAGATTTGATTTTTTTCTAATATAATGGAGCTGCACCAATTCCACTAAATAAAATAAAAAAAAAAAAGTCAGTGACACGTGCAGATGCCTACAAACAGCGGTGGATGCAGAGCAAACTGCAGCGTCACCTGCACTGTCACACACACACCTTGCACAGAGCTGTTAAAACAACACTGGCAAAATGAAGCTTTACACAGCGGTTGGTAAACTAGCCTGCCTCAAGCACAGTAGTACACAAAATCGCAATATCTAACTGTCCCTCAGAGTCAGCACAGCAGCGTTCTGTCCCTTACTGAGTTCACAGCACAGTGACGCTAAAATGGCTGCGGCGCCTTTTATAGTGCATTCTGACATCATTTCAGCAGCCAATCACAGCCATGCCATTAGTTAAGATGACCGCAGCATTACAGGATGTGCCCACACTTCGTAGGATTCCTCATTGGCTGACTAAAATCACATTGCCTCTCAAAGAATTATGGGAACTTCCGATTCCGGTATACGATATTGAAAAA
Organism: Oophaga sylvatica; assembly: GCA_033576555.1. Classification (NCBI taxonomy): domain Eukaryota; kingdom Metazoa; phylum Chordata; class Amphibia; order Anura; family Dendrobatidae; genus Oophaga; species Oophaga sylvatica. Next base: position 13,182 of record JARQOD010006717.1, on the reverse strand, counting down.
GTATCGGAATTAAGTATCGGAATTCCGATAACGCGAATATCGGCCGATACCCGATACTTGCGGTATCGGAATGCTCAACACTACTCAAAAGCTTTTGATACGGTGCCACACAAAAGGTTGATACAAAAAATGAGAACAATGGGGATAGGGGAAAATATGTGTAAATGGGTTAAGAACTGGCTCATGGATAGGAAACAAAGGGTGGTTATTAATGGAGCACACTCGGACTGGGTCACGATTAGCAGTGGGGTACCACAGGGGTCAGTATTGGGGCCGCTTCTCTTTAACATATTTATTAATGACCTTGTAGGGGGCATACAGAGTAGTATTTCAATATTTGCAGATGACACTAAACTCTGCAAGGTAATAAATACAGAGGAGGATAATTTTATATTACAGGAGGATTTATGTAAACTAGAAGCTTGGGCTGATAAATGGCAAATGAGCTTTAATGGGGATAAATGTAAGGTCATGCACTTGGGTAGAACAAACAAGATGCATAATTATGTGCTTAATTGTAAAACACTGGGCAAAACTGTCACTGAAAAAGACCTGGGTGTATGGGTGGACGACAAACTCACATTTAGTGGCCAATGTCAGGCAGCTGCTGCCAAGGCAAATAAAATAATGGGATGCATTAAAAGAGGCATAGATGCTCATGAGGAGAACATAATTTTACCTCTATACAAGTCACTGGTGCGACCACACTTAGAATACTGTGTACAGTTCTGGTCTCCTGTGTATAAGAAAGACATAGCTGAACTGGAGCTGGTGCAGAGAAGAGCGACCAAGGTTATTAGAGAACTAGGGGGTCTGCAATACCAGGACAGGTTATTACACTTGGGGTTATTTAGTTTGGAGAAACGAAGGCTTGGGGTGATCTTATTACAATGCATAAATATATGAAGGGACAGTACAAAGACCTTTCTAATGATCTTTTTACTCTTAGACCTGTGACGGGGACAAGGAGGCATCATCTATGTCTGGAGGAAAGAAGGTTTAGTCATAATCACAGATGCAGATTCTTTACTGTAAGAGCAGTGAGACTATGGAACTCTCTGCCGTCTAATGTTGTAATGAGTGATTCCCTACTAAAATTTAAGAAGGGACTGGATGCCTTTCTTGAAAAGTATAATATTACAGGCTATATTCACTAGTTTCCTAGATATTGCGTTGATCCAGGGAGCTAGTCTGATTGTCGTATGTGGAGTCGGGAAGAAATTTTTTTCCCCAATGTGAAGCTTACTGTTTGCCACTTGGGTTTTTTTTTTGCCTTCCTCTGGATCAACATGTTAGGGCAGGTTAGGATAGGATATGGGTAGAACTAGATGGACTTAAAGTCTTCCTTCAACCTTAATAACTATGTTACTATGTTACTATGTTACATTCTATTTATATAAAAACAAAATGAGCAAATTCCCTGTAAAGAAATAGTAATTGGATGTGTAAATAACTGGATGGTTAGCAGACACTATTTTGATCAAAACAGCATAAAATCATTCCACCCCGACAAGGTGTACCAGATATGGATGGACTGTAAGTACTGTAGTTCACCTCACTACATGCCAGCAGGCCTCAAAATAGGAAGGGAATGGAGCAGGACCCAGACCTGGTCTTTTCAACACCTGGAAAGCTATAAGGACAAGATGGTCAACTTTGCAATTTGCACCTGAATCTATCTGCTGCTGTAAAATCTTAGATAGCAGCATTTAAAAGGCTAGAAATGGAGGAAGCTGTCCTTGTGTGTGCGCTGATAGCTTTTTTGTGGACTATTGAAGGTCGCCGTATCTGCCATGTTTGTAAACTTATGAAATATAGGCTTTTGCTGGGCTACATAGGAGGTAGGTAATTATATAATACACTGTGTGTTTGTCGTATTGTATACCTGATCAAGTGACCACAGATAGAAATCCGCTAGGGAGATATAAAAAAATAAAAAATATATAAATATTTTAAGAATAAAAATCTCTATCATACCTATTCATATCATATGATTTGGGGTCACTTTGCCTCCCAAAAAATGGAACAAATATAGCACGAAAACTTGAGATAAAAACTACAGCTCGTACCACAAAGAACAAGTCCTCTTACAAGTCTGTAAGGAGGTCAAGGGTATTAACCCTTGAAATATTTCATTCTTTTTATGTGTGTAAATGTATGCATTTTAGATAATGTATGATGTCATCTTTCCGTGTTATGTCTGTTTAGTGGGGTGTATAGATGTAGATAGACAGCGCCTCCTTGGGGTCATTGGAGGAGGGCATTAGTAGTGTGGGATATGTATATATGGCTTAGATGTAGCTTGCGAGGGATCACTAATGGGGGGGCATGTTAGAGATCCAGTTAGGAAGTTATAAAAGATGTCAATGCAGTACTTGGGTAGGACACTAGATGGGGGCATTGAGCACATCCAGTTCAATAGGGACAAATGATTAGGGACTTTTTGTCAGGGAAGGGTTCCCTCGTTGCGGGAGTCTGTCAGGAAGATTTCCTCGTAGCGGAAGTCAGTAGGGGGTGGACCTTGCTAGTGTAAGGACATCCACGTTCCTGGGCCCTGGACAGTGACAAGTAGAGTGGAAGGTACCAGCAACCTGAGAGTAGCCGATGAAGAAGTCACTGTGGGAACGTGAGCCCAAAGTCTGTGGGTTGACGTAGCAGAAGCCAGTGAAAGATCCACTGTGGGAACGCTCAGCAGTATCCTCGTCCCGTCAATACTTTGTGGTCCATTCTGGTGTTGTGGAAGAGAAGAAGAGGAGTTGTGGAAAATGTACTGCTGGTACCGTATAAGATTTGCTTGTGGTATTTTGGATGTGCAGTGTCCAGAGGAAAATAAAGCAGAACTGTTTGACGTGATTCTGAACTCTGACTCTGATTGTCCTATATGCTCTGTCACGGGGGAACAACATCCCAGCAAAATAGAGGTGACCGGTGTGAAGAATGCAGCTGCTCCCAGTAAGTTCACTCCTCGGTCAGCCATTTACAAGTCTACCAACTGATAAAAAATTTACAGCTCTAGGAAGGTAACGAGAAAAAGTAGAAAGCAAAAAGGGATTATGTTGCCCAAATTCCCATATGAACCTGGAGCTGGCCCTGTTTATATGTACTGCCAGTGGCTTACTGCTAATGGCGGCAGACCACGTGGCCACTATGGGGCCCATTAACTGAGGGGGGCAGTTGCCAATACTGGCATTGGGCCTCCTCACATTGTACTTTCAACTCTTTCGGCATTCTGAATGTCAATAGAGTTGAAATCAAGGATGGAAGAGGGAGCCATCAGATGACGCTGTGCATCTGAGCTCTGTGATGTCTCAGACCATAGGGCGCAATGACGTCACTACAGAGCTCCCTCTGTGCTGAGCAGTGCAGAGTCAGAAGAGGCTGAGGAGACGGGAGCAGCCGGGAAAAGGGGAGAGGTGACTATTTTATTATTTATTTTTTTCAGTATGGAGCATTATATTTGGCTCATTACACTATATGTAGTAATATATGGGGCCTATTATACTGTATGGAGTAATATATGGGGCCCATTACACTCTATGTAGCAATATATTGGGCATATTATATTTTATGAAGCAATATATGGAGTCCCATTATACCATATGGAGTAATATAAGGGACCCATTATGCTGTATGAAGTACTATGTGGGCCCCATTATAATGTATGGAGCAATATATGGGGCCAATTATACTGTATTTAGCAATATAGGGGGCTCATTATACTGAATGGAGCAATATATGGGGTCAATTATGTTGTATGGAGCAATATATGGGACCCATTATACTGTATAAGGTAATATATGGGACCAATGATACTGTATGGAGCAACATAGGGGGCCATCATACTGTATGGAGCAATATAGTGGGCCCATTATACTTTATAAAGCAATATATGGGTCTTATTATATTGTATGGAGCAATATAGGGGCCCATTATACTGTATGGAGAAATATAGGGGACCCATTATACTGTATGGAGCAATATAGGTGGCCCATTACACTGTATGGAGCATTAAATGGGTCTCATTACACTGTATGTAGTAATATAATGGGGCCCATTATACAGTATGGATCAATATATGGAGCCTAGTATAATGTATGGAGTAATATAGGGGGCCCATAATAATGTATGGAGCAATATAGGGGCCTATTATACTGTATGGAGCAATATAAGTGACCCATGACACTGTATGGAGCAATATAGGGGACCCTTTATACTGTATGGAGCAATATATGGTGCCCATTACACTGTACATGGAGAAATATGTGGGGCCCATTACACTGTATATAGTAATTTATTGGGCATATTATAATTTATGGAGCAATATATGTGTTAGAACTCTCCTGTTAGGTTTTTTTTATCTTGCTGGTCACATGACCTTTCTGGCCTATTTAATCCTGCTCCGCCCTTCTGGCTTTGCTGGACTTCATTGTAACTTCTACTCTTAAACTAGCCAGGTGCTTTGTTACCTTACTCATATAGTTTTTGCTTGGTCTTCAGACCTCTATGTTCTATATTGTTTTTTTTTTTTTTTTTACTGCTACAACTTCTGTTAGGAGGTGTCCACCTTTTCTCCCAGTCCCTAGTGCTTGTAGGGATCCCTTCCTCGCATCTATAGGTCTTCATTCAGACTAGCTGAGGACTTTAGCGGGTCTGATCGCAGGATCAGGTTCCCCGTTACATCGTAGGGATTGAGCTTAGTTTTATTGTAGGGACAGATATCCCTTTCTTTCCTTAGTGCTTGTAGCAGAACATAACAATATGGAGTCCCATTATACCGTATGGAGTAATATAAGGGACCTATTATGCTGTATGAAGCACTATGTGATCCCCTTTATACTTATGGAGAAATATATGGGGCCCATTATACTGTATGGAGCAATACATGGGGCCAAATGTACTGTATGGGGTAATATATGGGACCAATGATACTGTATGGAGCAATACAGGTGGCCATTATACTGTATGGAACAATATAGGGGGCCCATTATACTGTATGTAGCAATATATGGGTCTCATTATACTGTATGGAGCAATAAGGGTCCCATTATACTGTATGGAGAAATATAGGGGGTCATTATACTGTATGGAGCATTTAATGGGTCCCATTACACTGTATGTAGTAATATATGGGGCCGATTATACTGTATGGATCAATATATGGAGGCTAGTATATTGTATGGAGTAATATGAGGGCCCAAAATAATGTATGGAGCAATATAGGGGGCGAATCATACTGTATGATGCAATATAGGGGGCCTATTATACTGTATGGAGCTATATAGGGGGCCTATTATACTGTATGAAGCAATAAATGGAACCCATCCTACTGCATGGAGCAATATAAGAGGACCATCATTCTGTATGGAGCAATATAGGTGTGCCATTATACTGTACTAGCTATGAACCCGTTCTACACCAGGGTGGCAAGCATTTTTATAGGTATATAGTCTCCCATCCTGGTATGTGCTGCCCCCCTCCTATCCTGGTATGCATGGCACTCCTCATCATTATCCTGGTATGCATGGAACCCCTCATCCCTATCCTGGTATGTATGATCCCCTCACCCTCACCCAAATCTGGTAATCATGGCACCCCATTCCTCATCCTGGTATGCATGGTCCCCTCATCCCCCAATCCTGGTGTGCATGGTACCCCCTCATCCCTATCCTGGTATGCATAGTACTTGCTCATCCATATCCTGGTATTCATGGTCCCCTCCTGCCCAATCCTGGAATGCACAGTCTCTCACCCCCCAATTCTGGTATGAATGGTCCCCTCACCCCCAATTCTGGTATGCATGGTCCCCCTCATCCCTATCGTAGGATGTATGGTACCCTTCACCCCCAATCCTGGTATACATGGCACCCCTTACCTCCCAATTCTGGTGGGCATGGTCCCCTCACCCCCCAATCCTGGTATGCATGGTACCCCTCTATCCTGGTATGCATGTTACCCCTCTTCCCCCAATACTGGTGTGCATGTGCCCCTCACCCCCCAATCCTGATATGCATGGTCCTCTTACCCCCCATCCTGGTATGCATGGTCCCCTCGCCCCCTTCCTGATATGCATGGTCCCCTCACCCCAATCCTGATATGCATGGTCCCCTCACCCCCCTATCCTGGTATGCATAGTTCTCTCACCCCCCTATCTTGGAATGCATGGTCCTCTCCCCCCAATCCTGGAATGCACGGTCCTCTCACCCCACAATCCTGGTATGCATGGTCCCCTCACCCTCCAATGCTGGTATGCATGGTCCCCCTCATCCATATCGTAGGATGTATGGTACCCCCTCACTCCCAATCCTGGTATGCATGGTCCCTTATCCCCAATCCTGTTATACATGGCACCCTTTACTTCCCAATTCTGGTATGCATGGTCCCCTCACCCCCAATTCTGGTATGCATGTTACCCCTCATCTCCCAATCCTGGTATGCATGGTACCCCTCTATCCTGGTATGCATGGCCCCTTCACCCCAATACTGGTATGCATGGTCCCCTCACCCCGCTATCCTGGTATGCATGGTCTCCTCACCCCCAATCCTGTTATGCATGGTCTCCTCACCCCCAATCCTGATATGAATGGTCCCCTCACCCCACTATCCTGGAATGCATGGTTCCTTATCCCCAATCCTGTTATACATGGCACCCCTTACCGCCTAATTCTGGTATGCATGGTCCCCTCACCCCCAATTCTGGTATGCATGGTACCCCTCTATCCTGGTATGCATGGCCCTTCACCACCCAATACTGGTATGCATGGTCCTCTCACCCCCCATCCTGGTATGCATGGTCCCCTCACCCCCCTATCCTGGTATGCATGGTCTCCTCACCCCCAATCCTGTTATGCATGGTCCTTTCACCCCCAATCCTGATATGAATGGTCCCCTCACCCCCCTATCCTGGTATGCATGGTCCCTTATCCCCAATCCTGGTATACATGGCACCCCTTACCTCCCAATTCTGGTATGCATGGTCCCCTCACCCCCAATTCTGGTATGCATGGTACCCCTCTATCCTGGTATGCATGACCCCTGTACCCCTTAATACTGGTATGCATGGTCCTCTCACCCCCCATCCTGGTATGCATGGTCCCCTCACCCCCAATCCTGATATGAATGGTCCCCTCACCACCTATCCTGGTATGCATGGTCCCTTATCCCCAATTCTGGTATACATGGCACCCCTTACCTCCCAATTCTGGTATGCATGGTCCCCTCACCCCCAATTCTGGTATGCATGGTCCCCTCACCCCCAATTCTGGTATGCATGGTACCCCTCTATCCTGGTATGCATCGCCCCTTCACCCCCAATACTGGTATGCATGGTTGTTATGTTTCGGTAGCTGAGGAGGACAGGAACAACAGCAGGGCAGCCAAACACCTGAGATGTTGGTAACTGATGGGTTGCAGATTCCTAAACTAACGACACAACTAGAGGTAGCCGTGGAGCGTTCCTACGTTGATCCTAGACGCCTCGTCACAGCCTGAGAGATAACTACACCTAAAGGCAGAAAGATGAAAGCTATCTGCCCCGGAGCAGATCCCCAAAGAAAATAGGAAGCCCCAAACATATAATGGCGGTTAGACAATATGAAAATACAAACACAGGCAGAAAATAGACTGAGCAAACGCTGGGGCCACAAGCTGACTAAATAGGATAGGACAGGAGAAATTACTTTCTGCAACCCAGAAAACCCTACAAAAATCCAACAATTCTGATTACAAAAATACTGAGATCACACGATCTCGCCTCCCACTAAATCAGTTCTCAGTGTGAACAAAAACCAAGCCGCAGCCGCTGAATAAACAGGAAAAAACAAATGACCAAATAACAGTGGTTGCAGATAAACTGTGAGGAGCTCAGGCCCCAGGAGGGGACCTTGCTGACCTCCACAAAAGTGCAGAAAACAATGCAAAAAGCAAGCACAAAAAGAAAAGCAAAAAATATCTTATCTGAAAGCAGGAGATGCAGGCAAGACTCCAGCAAACTTCCAAATGAACCAGGAACCACAATTGAGACAAGAACAATTGATCATGGGCAACCATCATGGGAGGGAACCTCCCTTATATCAGACCAGTCAGTGAACCCAGATTGCCACTCCTCACTGAAAGGTTCAGTACTGTCTGTAACCACCAGAGGGAGCCTCTGCTCAGAAAGCATCTCTAGCACATTCATAAGAGTACCCCCCCCTTGAGGAGGGGTCACCGAACCCTCACTTGTGCAACCAGGCCGATCAGGATGAGCTCGGTGATAGGCACGGATCAGTCTCCTAGCATGGATGTCCGAAGCAAACACCCAAGAATTGTCCTCCTGACCATAACCTCTCCACTTAACCAAATACTGGAGTTTCTGTCTAAAAAAACGAGAATCCAATATTTTCTCAACCACATACTCCAGATTGCCCTCAACCAAAACAGGGTCAGGAGGCGCAGCCATAGTAACCACTGGCTCGACAAACCTCTTCAATAAGGACTTGTGGAACACGTTATGGATCTTAAATGTCCCTGGAAGAAGCAAACAAAAGGAAACAGGATTAAGAATCTCCATGATCTTATAAGGTCCAATGAACGTAGGCTTAAACTTTGGAGATGCAACCCTCATAGGGATATTTCTTGAGGACAACCAAACCAAGTCCCCCACTTTAAACCGAGGACCATCAGTCCTATGCCGGTTGGCAAACCGTTGGGCCTTCTCCTGAGAGAGAGACAACCTCTCCACTACCTGGTCCCAAATCTGCTGCATTCGCTCCACAACAGAGTCAACACCCAGACAGACAGAAGCCTCTGCCTGTCCCGAAGAAAATCGAGGGTTAAACTCAAAATTGCAGAAAAATGGAGACATCAAGGTGGCAGAGCTAGCCCTATTATTAAGAGCAAACTCAGCCAAAGGCAAAAAAGAGACCCAGTCATCTTGATCAGCAGACACAAAACATCTCAAATAAGTCTCCAAGGTCTGGTTTGTTCTCTCGGTTTGTCCATTGGTCTGAGGATGAAAAGCAGAGAAGAAAGATAATTGAACACCAAGTTTAGAACAAAATGTCCTCCAAAATCTGGAAACAAACTGGACTCCTTTGTCAGACACAATGTTCTCCGGAATGCCATGTAACCGAACCACGTGCTGAAGGAACAAAGGCACCAATTCGGAGGAGGAAGGCAACTTAGGTAATGGCACAAGATGTATCATCTTGGAAAACCTATCACAGATTACCCAGATAACGGTCATTCTCTGAGAAACAGGGAGGTCGGAAATAAAATCCATAGAGATATGGGTCCATGGCCTCTTGGGCACAGGTAATGGCATTAACAAACCACTAGAGCGAGAGCAAGGCTTGGAGCGAGAGCAAGTCCCACAGGACTGCACAAATTCCCTGACGTCACGAGACAAAGTAGGCCACCAAAAGGACCGACTCACCAAGTCTCTGGTACCAAAAATCCCGGGATGACCAGCCAACGCGGAACAATAAATCTCAGACATCACACTCTTCTTCCACTGGTCTGGGACAAACAATTTCCCAATAGGGCAGCGCTCAGGTTTATCCTCCTGACACCCTTCCAAGGCCAGTCTCAAATTGGGCGAAATGGCGGAAAGAACTACACCCTCTTTCAAAATAACAGTAGGATCAGATAACTCAGGAGAGTCCGCAAAGAAACTCCTCGAGAGGGCATCCGCCTTAACATTCTTAGTGCCAGGAAGAAAAGAAACCACAAAATTAAAACGTGTGAAAAACAAGGCCCACCTGGCCTGTCTAGAATTAAGTCGCTTGGCTGATTCGAAATAAACCAGATTCTTATGGTCCGTGAGGACCACCACCTGATGTTTGGCTCCTTCCAGCCAATGTCTCCACTCTTCAAAGGCCCACTTCATGGCCAATAACTTCCGATTACCCACGAGAAAAATCAAAGAAGTCAATATTTATTGAAGAAAAAGGTGATCACAAACTAGTGACAAAAAAATCTCTTTTCATCCAGGTATAAACAACCATTTGATAGATCACATCGAAATCATCTAATAATTTTACAGGTACAAAAATATTTTATCGACGTTTCGGCATGACTTTGCCTTTTTCAAGAAGTACCTTTTTATATACTAAAATAAAAAATATGTGTAAATATGTGTCACTAATATTTATGACTAAATAGACAATCATAAATGGCACAAAAATAGTGGAAAGAACTTGCACAGTAGAGCAATTAGAACAATTAGAACAAATAATCAACAAAATATGCATCAAGTACAAGTGAAAACCTTTGATAAATAGGTTTTAAGTGCTATTACATGAAAGAATAATAGTATAGCACATTAATAAGGTCACCATTAGTGTACAAGAACGTTTTCATCAAAGTGAACTATCCGAAGCCCACATGTTGTCATAGAGTGCACGAAACTTGTGGCTTTAGAACAAACCGCTGCACAGAGAACCTGTGCTATAGGTATAGGCTATTATGGAAAAGAACCATTAAATAAAGGAACAGTGTAGATCCACTTAAAACAAAAAAGATTAGCTGAAATCAGCAGTATTAAATGAAGAGTGCAAACTCCGAAGTGATAAGGTAAACAATATCTCCAAAAGAGTCCACATGTAATTACATACCTTTTAATATTGAAGGAGCATATCCCAGGTAGGTGCAGCAATAGTGAGCTAAGTTACCCTGTAACCCGTACAGTTATATATGAGCACGAGAAACGCCGTGCGTGAGGACTTCCGGGTAAGACCAGGGAGGTCAGTGTGGCAGTGCGCATGCGTGAAACGCCGATAAGAGCCGAATGTGAGCCGGAGAAAGCCGAAAGTGTAGAAAGTCACTGCGCATGTCCAAACAGAGAATCAAGTTGTGGGATCAATGCCCGATTGCTGAAAAAACAAGACAGAGGGGGAAAAAAAGATCAAATACAAATATTCATATATAGAATTAATGATGTCAATACTAAATAAGCTGAGAATATGTAATAAACATTCTAACATATTATAATCCTCGCAATATAAATATTAGAAAAAGGTGAGCAATATCAATTAATAAAGATTGAAAAAAATGGATATAGCCTGTGGATCTACATCAGAAACAAAGGATTAAATATCAGATTAATCATTCAATGAATGTAAAAAATTAGAGCAAAAATTAGAGTAGAGCAATTAGAACAGCATATCCGAGATCGCATCTCCCAACATAAGTCTACAATTCGATGTGGACGCACCCTTCTACCTATTCTAGCGCATTTTTTGGAGAATAGACACACTATTGCCCAATTAAAATATCAAATTATCGACCATGTTCGGAAAGCAAGAAGGGGAGGTGATAGAATTACTAAACTTAAAGAACGTGAGTCCTTTTGGATACATACGTTGCAAACCCTTTCTCCGTATGGCCTCAACAGAGAATATGAGCTATCATATTAATTATATTGTCCACCTAGTTAGATTGATTCCGTTTGGTTTCACACATATTTGTAGCACTTAAATCTCTGGTTGATGCAATTTTTTACATTCATTGAATGATTAATCTGATATTTAATCCTTTGTTTCCCTCTCCCCCCAATCCTGGTATCCATGGTCCCTTGACCCCCCAATCCTGGTGTGCATGGCCCCTCACCCCCAATCCTGATGTGCATGATCCCCCTCACCCCCAATATTGATATCATGGTCCCCTCACCCCCCAATACTGATGTGCATGGCCCTCTCACCCCCCAATCCTGATGTGCATGGTCCCCTCACCCCCCCAATCCTGATGTGCATGGTCCCGTCATCCCCCAAACCTGATGTGCATGGTCCCCTCACCCCCAATCCTGATGTGCATGATCCCCTAACCCCCAATTCTGATTTGCATGGTCCCCTCTCCCCCCAATCCTGATGTGCATGGTCCCCACAACCCCCCAATCCTGATGTGCATGGCCCTCTCACCCCAAATCCTGATGTGCATGGTCCCCACAACCCCCCAATCCTGATGTGCATGGCCCTCTCACCCCAAATCCTGATGTGCATGGTCCCCTCACCTCCCAATCCTGATATGCATGGTCCCCTCCCCCCCAATCCTGGTATGCATGGTCCCATCAACCCCAATCCTGGTATGCATGGTCTCCTCACCCCCATTCTTGGAATGCATGGTCCCCTCACCCCCCAATCCTGATGTGCATGGTCCTTTCACCCCCCCAATCCTGATGTTCATGGTCCCCTCTCCCCCCAATCCTGATGTGCATGGTCCCCACAACCCCCCAATCCTGATGTGCATGGCCCTCTCACCCCAAATCCTGATGTGCATGGTCCCCTCACCCCCCAATCCTGATGTGCATGGACCCCTCATTCCCCAAACCTGATGTGCATGGTCCCCTCACCCCCAATCCTGATGTGCATGATCCCCTAACCCCCCAATTCTGATTTGCAAGGTCCCCTCACCCCCAATCCTGTTGTGCATGGTCCCCCACCCCTTATCTTGGTGTAATTGGTCCCCTCACCCCAAATCCAGGTATGCATGGTCTCATTACCCTGCAATCCTGGTATGCATGGTCCCCTCACCCCCAATCCTGATGTGCATGGACCCCTCACCCCCAATCCTGATGTGCATGGTCCCCTCACTCCCAATATTGATATGCATGGTCCCCTCACCCCCCAATCCTGGTATGCATGGTCCCATCATCCCCCAATCCTGGTATGCATGGTCCCCTCACCACCCAATCTTGGAATGCATGATCCCCTCCCAACCCAGTCCTGATATGCATGGTCTCCTCACCACCCCAATCCTGATATGCATGGTTCCCTCACCCCCAATCCTGATGTGCATGTGTAAGGTTCTATGTATATATTCCTGAAACTCAGTTTGTTCGTCAGCCATTTTACTTTCTGTCTTGCTGCAGCTATCTTGCCCTCAGTCAAAATGGAGTTTCCAGCTTGCATGTTCCCGCCCTGATTCTCTCCTTTGCTTCTTAAGCAGCCACAGCTGAGCAATCAGTGCTTCAGAATCTAGCCTGCAGTGAACCTGTGACTTGTCTCCTGTAAGCCTTGGACCTTGTACTCCAGCTATTCCTACTGAGGAACTCTGAAGCACTTGTGGACTCTGAACCTGCTCTTTGAAAGACCCACGTTTGCATGGACTTACGGTAACAGAGAAGAAGATCCTGAATCTGTATTGGAGAGTGATTGCTGAGCTTGGATTACTCTGGCCTGCTGTGTCTCCTGTTTCTGTGTCTGCAAA
>JARQOD010006716.1:0-41789 GCA_033576555.1 Oophaga sylvatica | reverse complement strand
TTTTGCGCACTTTTCTAGGAGCTCGGAGTACCCCCCTGCTGCGGGAAGAACAAATTAAAGCCGTTGTTGTTTGGATCTCAGCCAATGCATCGACTTCAATTGCTTCCACCTCCTCTCAGGACCACAGCACTGTTGGGCAACCATCTGTCTCTTCCCGCCTGGCAAATTGCCCAGGCAGTCAGAGAGTTTGTGTACAGGAGCCAGCTGAGTGTCTGCTTCTGTTCTCAGAATCTATTGGCTTGCAAACAGGGGCCCAGCCAAGCAGCATTCTGTAATGTGAAGAAGAGGGGAGTATGCAGTGATGCGCAACAGCTGTGTCTCTCTGAATCTGAAGGGGGGGGTGAGACAGTGCCGATGGTCAGCACACCGCAGAACGCATCTGATGATGATGATGAGACCCAGGTGCCGTTTCTGTTGAGCATGGTGCTGGCCAGAAACCACCCAACAGCAGGTGTTTGGAAGAGGGTAGTGGAGATGATGAGGTCCAATACCCAACATGGCATGAAGAACAGGAAGGTGGTGGGAGCAGCTCAGAGGAATAATAATAATATTTATTTATATAGCGCCATCATATTCCGCAGCGCTTTACAGTTTAGCAGTTTCAGAACACAAGTCATAAGTAACAACGTTAACAATACAATAATTTAAGCTAAATAAGTCGCCCCTGCTCGTGACAGCTTACAATGTACAATGAGATGGGGGAGATACAAAGTATAGGTGTTTATATACAATGGTGCATTTACAATGATGTTCCAGCCATCTTAAGGGACTGAGGGATGGGAGATAGTGAATGGGCTAGAGACACACACACACTTACACAGAATACATAGAATGACTTTGATTAGTGAATGTGATAGGCCGCTCTGAACAAATGTGTTTTGAGGGAGCGCCTGAAACCATGCAAATTGTGGATAGTCCTAATTTCTTGGGGTACAGCATTCCAGAGGATTGGCGTAGAGCAGGAGAAGTCTTGGAGTCGGAGTAGTGGGAGGTACGTATTAGTGCAGAGGTTAGTCGAAAAGTCGTTTGCAGAGCGCAGCAGTCGGTTAGGCCGATAGATAGAAATGAGGGAGGAGATGTAGGAGGGGTGCTGCACTGTGGAGAGCTTTGTGGGGTGAGAACCAGTACTTTGGTTGAAAGCTGGGAGAGGCCTAGAGAAATGGTTAGTGATAGAAGGAAGATAGAGGAAGACTTGCCCCAACGGTACAAACAGGAGGGAGAGTTAGGCTGCAGACTCGGTTGCCTGTAGCCTCCATTTGGCACCTGTTCGGAGCAGTTGTGTTCCAAAAGTCAAAACGTGCGCTCCCAGGACTTGCACTGCGTGGTCCTTTTTTCACACACTTGCACATGATATTTGCTATGTGAAATGCAAGCTGTGTAATCAAAAATTAAAAAATAGCTAAAAGTGTCAGTCACCTCAATACCACAAATATGTGGAAACATGTGCGGACAAAGCACGTTAGTTGAGTTACAAAGACACACTGGAGATGTAGGCCAACCTACAGCAGCACCTACATCTTCAGGTTGTGTTGAAGCCTCTTCATCGAGCTCACCACAGCTGGTTATGCTTCCTCACAGGATCGCCATGGAAGAACCTCGGCCACTGTTGTCCAGAGACAAACTGTTATTCCACACACAGCAGCAAGTTCCCTGTCATCCTCACACTCCCAGGCCACAAAACAGCCAGCGGTAGCACAGGCATGGGATAAAAGACGGCCATACTCCGGAAACCATGCACGAGCACAGGCTCTGAATGCTGGCATTGCAAAACTCCTGTCCCTTGAAATGCTGTGATTCAGGCTGGTGAGACAGACAGTTTCCGTAACTGAATATCATTGTCAATCCCACAATACAATGTGCCAAGCCGATTTCATTTCAGCAGGCAAGCCGTCCCTGGTCTGCAAAAGCATGTTGAGGGAAAAAATTAAACATGCGCTACTAAAAGCCCTCAGTAGCAAGGTCCACCTGACCACCGATGCGTGGACCAGTACCCATTGTTATGATCTGCTACAACCAGTAAAGGAAAGAAGGGAATTCTGTCCCTACAATACAACTAAGCTGAATCCCTAAGATGTAACGGGGAACCTGATCCTGCGACCAGACCCGCTAAAGTCCTCATCTAGTGTGAACGAAGACCTATAGTTGCGAGGGAGTAATCCCTACAAGATCTAGGGACTGGGAGAAAAGGTGGACACCTCCTAGTCCTAACATAAAATGTAGCATGGATAATTAAACAGAAAAATAAATACTTTGTGATCCTAACATCAAGCAAAACTCACAGATTAAGGCACCTAAGCACCCGGCTAGCTTAACAGTAGATAAATACAATGAAGTCAAGCAAAGCCAGAAGGGCGGAGCCAGACTAAATAGGGAAAAAAAAAGGTCATGTGACCAGCAAACTGAAACAAAACCTAACAAGAGGGTTCTAACACCCATGGCCAGGGACAATACCTTTCCCTCACTGCCCATTGGGTCAATGTTGTGCAGGGGTACTGATCTTGCGAGTGGCGCTGTAGTGTTCTGCCAACTCCAAGGATTGCAGGAATCAAGTCTGTACACATTGATTCCTCCCTCCTATTCCAGTTCCTCAGAATCATCGCTGCACGAGCCGTCACGGTCTACCTCCACATGGACCCGTGAACGTTTACCTGTTGCGACCGATATGAGCACAGCCGTGTCCAAATGTCAACAGGCCATCCTGAAATTAATTTCCATGGGGAATCTTAGCCACACAGCGCAGGAGCTCTGTAATTGCCATAAAAGCAGGAGAGCGACGTGTGGTTTTTGGAAGAGAATTACAGGCAGGCTTGGTAGTGTGTGACAATGGCCGAAATCTGGTGTCAGCTCTGGGCCTTGGCAACCTCACTCACATACCAAGTCTGTCATATGTGCTCAACTTGGTCGTGCAGAGTTTTTTGAGGGACTATCCGGATCTTGATGCACTGCTGCACAAGGTCCGCCTAGAGTGCGCTCACTTGCGACGTTCCAGCATGGCCAGATCGCTGATTGCAGCTCTGCAACGCAGATTTCACCTTCATGAACATCGCATTATATGTGACGTACCCACCAGGTGGAATTCCTCGTTACATATGTTGGAGCGGTTGTGTGAGCAGCAGCCAACAGTAATGGAGTATCAGCTGCTCAGGCGCAGTCAACTCGCAATTTGCGGCGTTCACACTTCACCACTACTGAGTGGGCCTCTATAATAAGAATAATAATATTATTTATTTATATAGCGCCATAATATTCCGCAGTGCTTTACAGTTTAACAGTTTCAAAACACGAGTCATAAGTAACAACGTTAACAATACAATAATTAAAGCAAAATCAGCCGCCCCTGCTGGTGAAAGCTTACAATCTACAATGAGGTGTGGGAGATACAAAGTACAGGTGTTTATATACAATGGTGTTTTTACAATGATGGTCCAGCCATTTTAAGGAAGTGAGGGATGCATGGAGATAGTGAATGGGCTACACACACAGAATTACACATAGAATGACTTTGATTAGAGAATGTGATAGGCCACTGTGAACAAATGTGTTTTGAGGGAGCGCCTGAAACCATCCAAATTGCGGATAGTCCTAATTTTTGGGTAGAGCATTCCAGAGGATTGGCGCAGCGCGGGTGAAGTCTTGGAGTTGGGAGTGGGAGGTACGGATTAGTGCAGAGGTTAGTCGAAGGTCGTTTGCAGAGTGCAGCAGTCGGTTAGGCCGATAAATATAAATAGGGAGGAGATGTAGGGGGGTGCTGCGCTGTGGAGAGCTATGTTGGTGAGAACCAGTAATTAGAATTGGATCCTATAATGAATGGGCAGCCACTGCCAGTGTAATGAGTGGCGAATAACTCTATGAAGGATATCTGCCACGTTTTGCGTGCGTTTGATGAGTCAACGCGGATGGCGAGTGCAGATGATGCACTAGTCAGCCTGACTGTCCCCCTTATCTGCCTGCTTCAAAAAAACACTGCAAGCACTAAGGCATGAGGTTTTGGAAGAGGTGGAGGATGA
The DNA here is from genome assembly GCA_033576555.1 of Oophaga sylvatica. Lineage (NCBI taxonomy): Eukaryota > Metazoa > Chordata > Amphibia > Anura > Dendrobatidae > Oophaga > Oophaga sylvatica. Next base: position 37,782 of record JARQOD010006716.1, on the reverse strand, counting down.
GGAGTCACAAATTCCATCACCTTCTGGACAGTCAGCGCAACGTGGTTCTTCACAAAGGGCTGGAGGACTTTCAAAGTACCATGCTGTATCAACAATTGAACCTCCAGAGTCGCTGTCTATATTTTCATAACCATTACAAACTTTTAATGTATTTACAAAGCACATAATGTACATTTTTTGTCTATCCTTTTGTAATGCTATTGTGTTTCCATAAACTGATGTTACAGAATTATGATACAAAGTTTTTAAATTTTGAGTTTTAAATTTGTAATTTATATGTATTTGAAGGACTTTGTGAGGAGGATGAGGAGTCACAAATTCCATCACCTTCTGGACAGTCAGCGCAACGTGGTTCTTCACAAAGGGCTGGAGGACTTTCAAAGTACCATGCTGTATCAACAATTGAACCTCCAGAGTCGCTGTCTATATTTTCATAACCATTACAAACTTTTAATGTATTTACAAAGCACATAATGTACATTTTTTGTCTATCCTTTTGTAATGCTATTGTGTTTCCATAAACTGATGTTACAGAATTATGATACAAAGTTTTTAAATTTTGAGTTTTAAATTTTGTAAATTTATATGTATTTTAAGGACTTTGTGAGGAGGAGTCAATGGAGGAGGAAGACATCGCTCCAGAGGGAGGTAGACAATGCTCTAGTCAGTATGTAGACCAAGGGTGGGGTGATGCACAGCAGGCGGAGATGACGCCTCTTGCAGGGGACAACGTTTCTTGGCCAGTTGGGAGTCTGCAGCACATGGTTGATTTCATGCTGCAGTGGCTGAGAAACGACCGCCGCATCGAACACATTCACACCACGTCTGATTATTGGGTGTACACCCTCCTAGACCCTCGCTACCGGGACAACTTACAAAGCCTCATCACACCGTTGAAACCGGGAGCGTAAAATGCGGAAGTACCAAGACACACTGGTGCAATCCATAATGTTCTCCATTCCAGCCAAGAGCACTGCTGCTGCTACTGATTTACAAAGCAGCTCTGTGCGTCGAGGCAGTGGAGACAGCTCTGCAACAAGAGGGAGCACAAGCAGCGCCTCTGCACAGGGCAAGACCAGTATGTTCCAAATGTGTCGAAGTTTTGTGGCAGCGCCACCAATGTCTACACCATCCGAGACGGCTCCAGTCAGCAGGAGGCAACATTTCCGTAAGATGGTTACAGACTACATGTCTTGCCCTCTCAGTGTACTCTCAGATGGCTCTTCCCCATTCAAGTTTTGTGTCTCTAAGCTGGATACATGGCCAGAGCTTAGCCAGTATGCATTGGAGGTGCTGGCTTGATCTGCTGGCAGTGTATTACGGAGCGCGTCTTTACTGCTGCAGGTGGTGTACTAACAGACCGTTGCATGCGACTATCCTACGATAATGTACAACGGCTTACTTTTCTGAAAATGAACTAGGCATGGATCTCGCCTGAATTTGCCTGTCCGGTTTCAGATTAACTAACTGGTTGACAACGTTTTCCATGTCTCCTGTTATGTTCATCTTTCTACCACCTGAGCTATACTCCCTGGGCTACAAACACTGCCAGTTGCTGCTCAGAAGTGTCGTGTCCACAGACCAATACACAAGCTATAGTAATAGTGGGGTTCAGTAACGCCTGCTGTTCCCCTGCTGTGTGTCCGGCAAAAATTACTGCTACCTAGCTACACATGTTTAAAAAAACATGACATGTTAAAGTGGCTAGTGCTACACATAGATATCAGGCTACACCCTTATTTCTAAGCTGTAAACAAGTGAAACGTCAAATTTAAAACCATTCAATGATTAGTGTTGGTAACAAATCTGTAACTAAATAATTGTGACATATTATGGCAGATATCCACATGTCTAACACAAAAGCATACTTATGCTATAGGGTACTGATGGTGAACCTTCTCACTCCATAACTTTGACCAATCCAACTCACATCATGCCTCAAATGCTGCAATGTTGGAAGTGCATAATGTGGGTTGAACTTTGACAACAGCTGCAGTGCGAAGGTTATCCTTCTGTGTTCTTGGCTTTTAAATAAAAGCATACAAGTAAATATAATAATACATTGTTGATTAAGGGACATGATGTACACCTGTAATATTGTGCAAACAATGGATGTAGGACTATTCCTCTTCAACATTACTTATATTTGTGTCATTTGAAAAAATACATATTTTAGTTAAAAATTAAAAACCCATGTTCAGTAGCTGTGAAAGGCCCGTTTGTGTACTTCTATATTGTTTGCAACCAATGTATTGTATACGGATGGAAGCGCGTCACACTAATAGATTAGATTTATTTTAAATGGAATGTAGCAGAACCAATTGGAGATAAATGAAAAGGATGAGCCACTGAGACACGCTCAGCAGAGTACAAGCAGCAGTGCTTGAACATGTAACTGGAGCGTGATCTGCACTAAAAAAAGTAAAAAACACAGACTGAAGTGAACACTGAAACACAACTGTCCACAATCTGTGAAAAGCTCCTTTCTGTACTTCTATAGTGTTTGCAACCAATGTATTGTATACGGATGGAAGCGCGTCACACTAATACTATTAGGATGAGCCACTGAGACACGCTCAGCAGAGTACAAGCAGCAGTGCTTGAACAAGTAACTGGAGCGTGATCTGCACTCAAAAATACTATTAGTGTGACGCGCTTCCATCCGTATACAATACATTGGTTGCAAACACTATAGAAGTACAGAAAGGAGCTTTTCACAGATTGTGGACAGTTGTGTTTCAGTGTTCACTTCAGTCTGTGTTTTTTACTTTTTTGAGTGCAGATCACGCTCCAGTTACTTGTTCAAGCACTGCTGCTTGTACTCTGCTGAGCGTGTCTCAGTGGCTCATCCTAATAGTATTAGTGTGACGCGCTTCCATCCGTATACAATACATTGGTTGCAAACACTATAGAAGTACAGAAAGGAGCTTTTCACAGATTGTGGACAGTTGTGTTTCAGTGTTCACTTCAGTCTGTGTTTTTTACTTTTTTGAGTGCAGATCACGCTCCAGTTACTTGTTCAAGCACTGCTGCTTGTACTCTGCTGAGCGTGTCTCAGTGGCTCATCCTTTTCATTTATCTCCAATTGGTTCTGCTACATTCCATTTAAAATAAATCTAATCTATTAGTCTAATAGATTACATTTATTTTAAATGGAATGTAGCAGAACCAATTGGAGATAAATGAAAAGGATGAGACACTGAGACACGCTCAGCAGAGTACAAGCAGCAGTGCTTGAACATGTAACTGGAGCGTGATCTGCACTAAAAAAAGTAAAAAACACAGACTGAAGTGAACACTGAAACACAACTGTCCACAATCTGTGAAAAGCTCCTTTGTGTAGTTCTATAGTGTTTGCAACCAATGTATTGTATACGGATGGAAGCACGTCACACTAATAGATTTGATTTTTTTTTGTAATATAATGGAGCTGCACCAATTCCACAAAATAAAAAAAAAAAAAAAAAAAAAAGAGTCAGTGACACGTGCAGATGCCTACAAACAGCGGTGGATGCAGAGCAAACTGCAGCGTCACCTGCACTGTCACACACACACCTTGCACAGAGCTGTTAAAACAACACTGGCAAAATGAAGCTTTACACAGCGGTTGGTAAACTAGCCTGCCTCAAGCACAGTAGTACACAAAATCGCAATATCTAACTGTCCCTCAGAGTGAGCAGAGTAGCGTTCTGTCCCTTACTGAGTTCACAGCACAGTGACGCTAAAATGGCGGCGGCGCCTTTTATAGTGCATTCTGACATCATTTCAGCAGCCAATCACAGCCATGCCATTAGTTAAGATGACCGCAGCATTACAGGATGTGCCCACACTTCGTAGGATTCCTCATTGGCTGACTAAAATCACATTGCCTGTCTCAAAGAATTATGGAACTTCCGATTCCGGTATACGATATGGAAAAAGTATCGGAATTAAGTATCGGAATTCCGATAACGCGAATATCGGCCGATACCCGATACTTGCGGTATCGGAATGCTCAACACTAGTCGCCACGCAATACATCTGGTAGCGCTCGACAAACCAGTGACTTTCCGGGTAGTGAATGGGTTGACATTGCCCTCGCCAATTACACATCAGACTGTCCCTCTTACTTTGTCTGTACCCCCTTCCCATCAGGAGATTATTTCTCTTCTCATCCTTCCCGAGGGAAAATACAAAATCCTACTGGGGGTTCCCTGGCTCCGTTCCCACTCCCCCATATTGAGTGGACCTCCGGTAGGATACTGGGTTGGAGTGAGTCATGTAAGGACAGTTGTGTCAGGAAGTTCATTCAGGTTACCACTACAGAGATACCCGCAGATCTTTCTCCTCTTCCCTAGTGCTATCAGTCATATGCAGACATGTTCTCTAAAAAGGCTGCGGAGACTCTGCCGCCCCATCGTCACTACGACTGTCCTATTGACCTCTTGACTGGAGCAGAACCTCCTCTGGGAAGGGTCTATCCCCTCTCTCTTCCTGAGATGGAGGCTATGTCTCAATATATCCAGGAGTATCTGGCAAGAGGGTTCATTAGGAAGTCAGTGTCACCAGCAGGAGCGGGTTCTTCTTCGTGCAGAAGAAAAGTGGAGAATTACGTCCATGTATAGATTACAGAGGTCTTAACGCCATCACCGTTAAGAATAAGTACCCGTTGCCCCTGATCTCTGAGCTCTTTGATAGGCTCCTGGGAGCAAGGGTATTTACTAAATTAGATCTGCGTGGTGCTTATAACCTGATTCGCATCCGTGAGGGGGGAATGGAAGACGGCTTTTAATACCAGGGATGGGCATTATGAATACCTAGTGATGCCCTTCGGGCTCTGTAATGCCACAGCTGTTTTCCAAGACTTTGTCAATTACATCTTCCGGGATATGCTTTCCACCTCTCTGTAGTAGTCTATCTGGATGATATTCTCATCTTTTCTCCAGATATTGACTCTCACCGGAGGGATGTCTGCAAAGTCTTCGACCTGTTACGTGCGAACTCCCTCTATGCAAAGTTGGAGAAATGCATGTTTGAGCAGGAGTCTTTACCTTTCCTGGGCTATATCATCTCCGCCCAGGGATTGGCTATGGATCCTGCCAAACTACAGGCTGTGATGGATTGGCAAGAACCCCATTCTCTTAAAGCGGTGCAGCGCTTTATGGGCTCATTAATTACTATCGCCAATTCATTCCCCACTTCTCCACTTTGGTAGCTCCCTTGGTAGCCCTCACCAAGAAGGGAGCCAATCCCAAATTGTGGTCAGAGGAGGTCTCCAAAGCCTTTACTTCAATTAAGTCCCATTTTGCTAGCGCTCCCATCTTACATCGCCCCGAGGTTGATAAGCCTTTTTTATTGGAGGTCGATGCCTCGTCCGTTGGTGCTGGAGCAGTCCTTTTTCAAAAGGATGCTCAAGGTCGGAAACATCCTTGTTTCTTCTTTTCCAAGACCTTCACACCAGCGGAGAGGAATTATTCCATTGGGGATAGGGAGTTGCTAGCCATGAAGTTGGCCTTTTCCGAGTGGAGACATCTCCTGGAGGGGGCTCGCTTTCCCTTTCAAGTTTTCACTGACCACAAAAATTTGGTCTATTTACAGACCGCCCAGCGATTAAATTCTCGTCAGGCTAGATGGTCCCTGTTCTTCTCCCAGTTCCATTTCACCCTCCATTTCCTCTCCGGTGAGAAGAACATTCGGGCCGATGCTCTTTCTCGCTCCATGGTGTCCTCTATGGAGGTGGAGGAGGAGCCTCGGTTGATTGTCCCCACAGAGAGCCTAAGAACTGTGGCCCCGGTTTCGCTTGAGTCTGTGCCTCCGGGCAAGACTTTTGTGCCCACCAATTTGCGACCAGAGGTACTCTCTTGGGCACATTTGTCCAGGGTGGGTGGACATTTTGGGGCAAAAAGGACATCTGAGTTGCTGGCGAGGACATACTGGTGGCCTCATATGGCCTGTGACATCAGGGAATACGTTCAGGTGTCCGTTTCCTGCGCCAAGAATAAGTCCCCTCGACAACGGCCAGCTGGGCTACTTTTCCCTTTATCGGTGGCAGACAGGCCTTGGGAGATGGTCGGGATGGATTTTGTGGTGGGCTTACCCAAGTCTCGGGGCTGCACCATCATCTGGGTGATAACCGACCACTTCTCCAAAATGGTGCACTTGGTGTCCTTACCACGGTTACCGTCTGCACAGGCCTTGGCAGCATTATTTATTAGGCTTATCTTCCGTTTACACGGAATGCCAGACAAAATCGTCAGTGATCGAGGTCCCCAATTTGCATCTCGGTTCTGGAGAGAGCTGTGTCGTTTACTCAGCATTGAGTTAAATCTCTCCTCGGCATATCATCCCGAGACGAATGGGTTGGTAGAGAGGGCCTACCAGACCTTGGTCACATACTTGCGACATTTTTTCTCTGCCAGGCTGGATGACTGGGCATCCTTGCTACCGTGGGCTGAGTTCGCTCTAAATAATGCTGTGGCTGACTCCAGCGGACAGACCCCATTCCTCCTGAACTACGGTCAGCATCCGCGGGTATCAGTGCCCATGCCAGTGTCTTCCGCCGTTTCCAGGGTGGCAGACTGGGCTGTGGAAGCACGGGACATTTGGGACCGCACCCAGGATGCCATTCAGGCCTCCAAAGAGAGGATGAGGTCTATGGCCGATGCCCATCGGCGCCCCGCTCCTACTTTTGCTCCGGGTGACCTATGTGTGTTGAGTCCACCAAGTTGGCACCTCGCTTTTTGGGTCCCTTTAAAGTTCTTGAGCAGGTGAATCCGGTGGTTTACCGCCTAGCCCTTCCGCCTCGCCTTGGTATCACGGACGCCTTTCACGTGTCCCTCCTGAAACCCATGGCCATTTCCCGGTTTTCCAAGTCATCTGCCGGGACGTCGGATTCATCTTCCGACGATCATGAGGTGAACGCCATTGTTGGGTGCAAGGTGGTACGAGGCAAAAAAAATTATTTTGTGGATTGTAGGGGTTATGGGCTTGAGGATAGGTCCTGGGAGCCTGCCGAGCATGTTCACGCTCCGCAGCTCATCGCTGCCTTTGAGCGCAGCGAGGCCCAAAGAAGGGGGGCCCTAGGAGGGGGGTAATGTTAGGGTTCGAGTTCCCGCTGCTGCACAAGGGGAGTATCGAACCAGTCCCGCTGCGGTCCTTCATCCATCTCCGGCCGCAGTGGAGTCTGCTCAGCAAAGACGTCGGTCCCAGCGTCTCGCCCGGTCTAATACTGTGCAGAGACTTGCTGCTGCCTCTTCAGGTTCTGCTATTGTAGCCACTACTGGTCAGCGGCGAGCAGACTTCTTTAGGTCTAAGTCCTTTGTTGCTTCATCTGAGCATACCCAGGGCAAGATCTCCCATTGGAGATCAGGGGTCACATGCTCAGATACAGCTGCCACTCCTATTGGTCCTTCAGGAAGGTCCTCCGGATGTTGATGTTCTGAAGCAGCTTCCCATTGGTCCTTCCTGGAAGGTCTTTTTCTCGTGGCTGCTATAAAAGGCTGTCCTTACCGCACAGCTGTGCGCTAGGATCAATTGCATTATGTGCTTTGCGCCAGTGTGATCATGCACGCATGTGGTTAGGGCTCGGCTGAAATAAGCCCCTAGAATACCGGCACCTCCAGAGAGGAGATTTGAGTGTACGTGGTTAGGGCTTGGCTGAAATAAGCCCCTAGAATACCGGCTTCTCCGGTGAGGAGATTGCTTGCTTGCGTTGCTGTCTGCATGATCACAGACTGCTATCCGCACAGCAGTTATCTGTGTATCCCTGTGGTGTTAACAGGACACAGTACCTATCTCTGCGTCTTTACCTCAGCGACTCTGTGGTGTAACAGAATTCGCTTATATTGCTATATAGCGCTGTGGCATTCCCGCTAGCGGCTCTGTGGATTAACAGAGTTCGCACTATCTGCCACAGCGCGCTACTGCGTTTATTTTAGCGACTCTGCGGGATAACAGAGTTCGCTACTTACGCCATCTTACTAGCAGCAGGCTCTGCCTGCACGGTGGACCCCGGGCTGCGAAAACACCTCTCTACATTATTTATTAGGTGCGTTCCGCAGACCCTAACACAGAGCATACATATAATACATAACATACAGTACATACATATAACATGCAACACATAACATACATATAACACATAACATACAGTACATACATATAACTTACAACACGTAACATATAACATACAACACATAACATACAGAACATACATATAACACATAACATACAGTACATACATATAACATACAACATGTAACATACATATAACATACAACACATAACATACATATAACATACAACACATAACATACAGAACATACATTTAACACATAATATACTGAGCATACATATAACATACAACACGTAACATACATATAACATACAACACATAACTTACATATAACATACAACACATAAGACACAGAACATACATATACTAAGCGTCTCAAATTTTTCCTTATATTCCAAAGCCATATTGCTATTCAAAATTTCATGTATTCTATGTTGTCATGCTTTAGTATGCTTGAGTGCAGCCTTTTTTTGGATGTTTTACATGAGGGTAGCTCCCTTTGGTTTGCACCTAGTTCACATTAGTCTGGAAGTGCCAGTCAGGTTTTTTGTCTTTTGTATGTTAGCTTGCTGACCGAGCACTCCGCCCCCACCAGGTGGTGATTTTAATTACACCAGCTCCCTACTTTACCCATAAATGCAGGCATTACTGACAGAGGTGCATATTCACCAGAAATTCAGATATCAGCCTAATAGAGGTATGTTCACATTAGGTTAGGGACTCAACAGAATTGAGACCACCTTGACGATGGTTGTTGGGCTTTAAAATGTTTGGCCAAATGTTTATACTAAGCGTCTCAAATTTTTCCTTATATTCCAAAGCCATATTGCTATTCAAAATTTCATGTATTCTATGTTGTCATGCTTTAGTATGCTTGAGTGCAGCCTTTTTTTGGATGTTTTACATGAGGGTAGCTCCCTTTGGTTTGCACCTAGTTCACATTAGTCTGGAAGTGCCAGTCAGGTTTTTTGTCTTTTGTATGTTAGCTTGCTGACTGAGCACTCCGCCCCCACCAGGTGGTGATTTTAATTACACCAGCTCCCTACTTTACCCATAAATGCAGGCATTACTGACAGAGGTGCATATTCACCCAGAAATTCAGATATCAGCCTAATAGAGGTATGTTCACATTAGGTTAGGGACTCAACAGAATTGAGACCACCTTGACGATGGTTGTTGGGCTTTAAAATGTTTGGCCAAATGTTTATACTAAGCGTCTCAAATTTTTCCTTATATTCCAAAGCCATATTGATATTCAAAATTTCATGTATTCTATGTTGTCATGCTTTAGTATGCTTGAGTGCAGCCTTTTTTTGGATGTTTTACATGAGGGTAGCTCCCTTTGGTTTGCACCTAGTTCACATTAGTCTGGAAGTGCCAGTCAGGTTTTTTGTCTTTTGTATGTTAGCTTGCTGACCGAGCACTCCGCCCCCACCAGGTGGTGATTTTAATTACACCAGCTCCCTACTTTACCCATAAATACAGGCATTACTGACAGAGGTGCATATTCACCCAGAAATTCAGATATCAGCCTAATAGAGGTATGTTCACATTAGGTTAGGGACTCAACAGAATTGAGACCACCTTGACGATGGTTGTTGGGCTTTAAAATGTTTGGCCAAATGTTTATACTAAGCGTCTCAAATTTTTCCTTATATTCCAAAGCCATATTGCTATTCAAAATTTCATGTATTCTATGTTGTCATGCTTTAGTATGCTTGAGTGCAGCCTTTTTTTGGATGTTTTACATGAGGGTAGCTCCCTTTGGTTTGCACCTAGTTCACATTAGTCTGGAAGTGCCAGTCAGGTTTTTTGTCTTTTGTATGTTAGCTTGCTGACCGAGCACTCCGCCCCCACCAGGTGGTGATTTTAATACACCAGCTCCCTACTTTACCCATAAATGCAGGCATTACTGACAGAGGTGCATATTCACCCAGAAATTCAGATATCAGCCTAATAGAGGTATGTTCACATTAGGTTAGGGACTCAACAGAATTGAGACCACCTTGACGATGGTTGTTGGGCTTTAAAATGTTTGGCCAAATGTTTATACTAAGTGTCTCAAATTTTTCCTTATATTCCAAAGCCATATTGCTATTCAAAATTTCATGTATTCTATGTTGTCATGCTTTAGTATGCTTGAGTGCAGCCTTTTTTTGGATGTTTTACATGAGGGTAGCTCCCTTTGGTTTGCACCTAGTTCACATTAGTCTGGAAGTGCCAGTCAGGTTTTTTGTCTTTTGTATGTTAGCTTGCTGACCGAGCACTCCGCCCCACCAGGTGGTGATTTTAATTACACCAGCTCCCTACTTTACCCATAAATGCAGGCATTACTGACAGAGGTGCACATTCACCCAGAAATTCAGATATCAGCCTAATAGAGGTATGTTCACATTAGGTTAGGGACTCAACAGAATTGAGACCACCTTGACGATGGTTGTTGGGCTTTAAAATGTTTGGCCAAATGTTTATACTAAGCGTCTCAAATTTTTCCTTATATTCCAAAGCCATATTGCTATTCAAAATTTCATGTATTCTATGTTGTCATGCTTTAGTATGCTTGAGTGCAGCCTTTTTTTGGATACAGAACATACATATAACACATAACATACAGTGCATACATATAACACATAACATACAGTAAATACATACAGTACAGACCAAAAGTTTGGACACACCTTCTCATTTAAAGAATTTTCTGTATTTTCATGAGTATGAAAATTGTACATTCACACTGAAGGCATCAAAACTATGTATTAACACATGTGAAATTATATACTTAATTTCAGTTGTTTCACACTTTTTTGTCATGTCTTATATTCTAGGTTCTTCAAAGTAGCCACCTTTTGCTTTCATGACTGCTTTGCACACTCTTGGCATTCTCTTGATGAGCTTCAAGAGGTAGTCACCGGAAATGGTCTTCCAACAATCGTGATATTAACCCTTATTACCCCATATCCCACCGCTACAGGGGAGTGGGAAGAGAGGGGCTAAGTGCCGGAATTGGCGCATCATACAGATACGCCAATTCTGGGGTGGCTGGGTGCTGGTATTTTTAACCAGGGAGTGCGCCAATATCCATGGCCCCTTCCTAGGCTATGAATATCAGCCCGCAGCAGTCAGAGTAGCCTTTCTGGCTAGAAATTACTTGGGGACCCCATGTCATGTTTTTTGGGGTCCCCCTATTTTAATAGCCAGTAAAGGCTAGCTGCGGGCTGATATTCATAGCCTGGGAAGCTCCATAGGTATTAACCCATTCCCAGGCTAGAAATATTGACCCGAGCTGTCGGCTTTCCCGCTCTGGCGCAGAAAATTGATCGGGAGCCCACGCCATTTTTTTTTCCATTTTTTTAAAATTAACGCCATTGCGTGAAGATTTTGTGTGTGTGTGTGCGCGCGTAGGTCTTTAACTATTTGTGTACCATTCTATCTATTATCTATGTAATATCTATCTATCTATTATCTATCTATCTAATCTATCTATCTGTCTATATATTATCTATCTATCTGTCTGTCTAGCTGTCATCTATCTATCTATTATCTATCAATCTATCTATTTATCTTCTATCTATTTGTCTATCTTCTGTCTATTATCTTTCTATCTATCATCTATTTATTATCTATCTATCTATCTATCTATCTATCTATCTATATCTATCTATCTATCTATCTATCTATCTATCTATCTATTTATTATCTATCTATTATCTATCTATTTATTATCTATTATCTGTTATCTACTATCTTCTATCTATCTATTATCTATCTGTCTATCTTCTATCTATCTATCTATCTATCTATCTATCTATCTATCTATCTATCTATCTATCTATCTATCTATCTATCTATCTATCTATCATCTATTTATTATCTATCTATCATATGATTTATTATCTATCTATCTATTATCTATTTATCGATTATCTAACTATCTGTCTATCTATTATCTATCTCTATCTATCTATCTGTCTATGGCCGGAGTCACACACACCGTATAAAAATCGGACAGTATTTTACGGCCGTAATACGCAGAAAAGTCCCCTGAACAGTGATCCGTATGTCATCCGTGTGCAATGCAAGGATGTGATTTCCTCTCATCAAAATATCCGTGTGTCATCCTTATGGCATCCGTATGGCATCCGTATGGTGAGATTTTCTCGCCGGCTTGCAAAACCGACATATAATGTATCCAAATGACAGTTTTAAAATCACAAAAGAAAGAATAGATATATACACATAGAATACATACTGTATTTATATACATATATATATATATATATATAATATATATATATATATATTGTATATATATACATGTTGTGACACATATATTGGGTACATACCCATTTGCGAGAAAAAAACGGTCCGTTTTCTGGATGGAAAAAATGTTCAGATTCTATGCAATTGGCATGCGATTGTCATGCGATTTGTATGCGATTTTTAATCGCACCATCCATTTTCCATCCTTTTTCCATCCGTATGCAATGCGATTTTAACATGAGGTTTTATATAGTGCAGTTCTCTCTATGTAAAAATTCATGTTAAAATAACATTGGAAAAAACAAACTGTACACATCATTTTAAAAGCAAATAATCCTATACATATATATATATATATATATATATATATATATATATATATATATATATACAGTACAGACCAAAAGTTTGGACACACCTCACCTTCTCATTCAAAGATTTTTCTGTATTTTCATGACTATGAAAATTGTAGAATCACACTGAAGGCATCAAAACTATGAATTAACACATGTGGAATTATACATTACACTTTACAAAAAAGTGTGAAACAACTGAAAATATGTCTTACATTCTAGGTTCTTCAAAGTAGCCACCTTTTGCTTTGATTACTGCTTTGCACGCAGAAAAGGTGAACGATGGACTCCACATGCCTGGTTCCCACCGTGAACATGGAGGAGGTGGTGTGAGGGTGTGGGGGTGCTTTGCTGGTGACACTGTTGGGGATTTATTCAAAATTGAAGGCATACTGAACCAGCATGGCTACTACAGCATCTTGCAGCAGCATGCTATTTGTCATGCAGCTGTAATGCAGGCTAGTGTGTGCTCCACCTGTAGGTGACAGAGGGGAGAAGGGATAACACACTACCAGAGTAGGCCTGCACTGCAGCAGCCAAAATCACCACCAGGTGGCAGCAAAAACGTCCAAAACTGAGTCAGGAATAATCAGTCAACTGAAGAATCACAGGTCTCACAAGTCCTCTACAGAGCAGAAACACAGGCGCCACCAAGTGGCGAGAGCGTGGTCAGGCAAGCCAAGTCAAAACCGTACGGAGGCAGCAGGACAAAAGGAATAAGCAATATGCGTGGTCAGGAGAAAGCCAAGAGGTCAGCAACGGTCAGAAGCAGATAAGACAAAGACAGAAAGCAGAAGCGAGTCCGAATACAGGCCGAGTCAAAAAACAGAGAATCAAACAGACAAACAGGGAAATGCAGGGAACAGGGCCGACAGAGGGAAACAACAGACACGGGACAAGTCAGGGATAACAGCAGGACAAATCAAGGGTTACCAGTCAGGTTCACAAGCCGAAGGTAGCAGTATAGCTCACACTGCTAGCAGGATGTGTGAGAGCTAAATAGCCAACCTGAACCCAGAATGAGGCAGAGCAAAGTTAACCCTTGACATGATCCGCCCGGACCAAGGGCAGACAGGACTAAACCCTGGAGCGGATCATGACACTATTCCATTTGGTTTGCGTTTAGTTGGACCATCATTTATTTTTCAACAGGACAATGACCCCAAACACACCTCCAGACTGTGTAAGGGCTATTTGACCAAGAAGGAGAGTGTTGGGGTGCTATGCCAGATGACCTGGCCTCCACAGTCACCAGACCTGAACCCAATCGAGATGTTTTGGGGTTAGCTGGACCGCTCACCCCTCTCAATTTTGAATAAATCCCCAAAAGTGTCACCAGCAAAGCACCCCCAGACCATCACACCACCTCCTCCATGCTTCACGGTGGGACTAGGCATGTAGAGTACAACTGTTCACCTTTTCTGCGTGCAAAGCAGTAATCAAAGCAAAAGGTGGCTACTTTGAAGAACCTAGAATATAAGACATATTTTCAGTTGTTTCACACTTTTTTGTAAAGTGTAATGTATAATTCCACATGTGTTAATTCATAGTTTTGATGCCTTCTGTGTGATTCTACAATTTTCATAGTCATGAAAATACAGAAAAATCTTTGAATAAGAAGGTGTGTCCAAACTTTTGGTCTGTACTATATTTTATATATATATATATAATATATAATATATATATACTGTATATATAGTAACTATGAACCCGTTCTACGCCTGGGTGGCAAGCATTTTTATTGGTATATGTTCTTCCATCCTGGTATGTGCTGCCCCCCTCCTTTCCTGGAATGCATGGCACTCCTCATCCCTATCCTGGTATATATGGTCCCCTCACCTCCACACAATCCTGGTATGTATGACACCTCATTCCTCATCCTGGTATGCATGGTACCCCCTCATCCCTATCCTGGTATGCATGGTACCCCCTCAGCCCTATTGTAGGATGTATGGCACCCCCTCATCCCGCAATCCTGGTATACATGGCAGCTCTTACCTCCCAATTGTGGTATGCATGGTCCCCTCGTCCCCAATCCTGGTATGCATGGTACCCCTCATCCCCTCATCCTGGTATGCATAGCCCATCACCCCCAATCATGGTATGCATGGTCCTCTCACCACCCTATCCTGGTATGCATGGTACTCTCACCCCCTATCCTGGTATGCATGATCTTCTCACCCCCCTTTTCTGGTATGCATGGTCTCCTCACCCCCCTTTTCTGGTACGCATGTTCCCCTCACCCCCTGATCCTGGTATGCATGGTCCCCTCACCCCCCAATCCTGGTATGAATGGTCCTCTCACCCCCCTTTCCTGGTATGCATGGTCCCCTCACCCCCTATCCTGGTATGCCTGCTACCCCTCACCCCCCTATCCTAATATACATGGTCCCCTCACACCCCAATCCTGGTGTGCATGCTACCCCTCACCCCCTATCCTGATATGCATGGTCCCCTCACCCCTTATCCTGGTATGCATGCTTTCTCTCACCCCCCTATCCTGATATGTATGGTCCCCTCATCCCTATTAAACTGCACACATACAAAAAAAAACCATTTATACTCACCTTTCTTCCTTGTGCTTCAGCGCTGTCCCGTTCTGCCGGAGGCCGGGGGAGGAGTGTGGCGCTGGAGTACGTGCATGCACATACTGTGTGCATGCCCATACCATGCTGTCCAGCGCCATATTGCTGAAGACATACTGCAAATGTGTCTTCAGTAAAATGGCGCCGGATAGCGCTTTGCACATGCTCGATTCCGATGCGCACTCTCTGGCGAGAAGAGAAGAGCCGTGACAACGCTCCTCCTGGTTAGGTAAGTATGGCGCCGGAGATCGCGGTATGCATCCAGTGTCTATGCGTACCGCGATCTCCGGCACCATACACACTCCTCTTACCTGTAACCGCTGGATGCCGTCTTCTGTCTGGAGCAGACTGCGCAGGCGCGTCGCGCTTGCGCAGTCTATAAAGACTTCGGATAGAGTGACGCTCCCAGCTAATAGATGTGCTACTTCCATCCTGTGCCCCTATTGTGTAATGTGCTGCTCCCATCCTGCGCCTCCATTCTGTAATGTGCTGCTCTCGTCCTGCAGTCCCATCCTGGTATGTGCTGCTACCATCTTGTGATGTGCTGCTTCCATAAAATAGAACCTGAGTCAGCATGTGCGTATCTCACAATATCTGACGTCATTTTGTTGAAGACACTGTGTCTAGGAATTTGCACGCAGTGTCTTCACTAAAATGGCATCGTAGTGCAGTATGCATGCGTTCTGACTCAGGCACCACACTGCACAGGTGTCACCCATTTTGGCTTTGAACAGAAAGACTCATTCACTGTTATATATAACATTTTTAATTTTATTAAACTATTAGCTAAAGAAAAAAATTATTGTTCAAAAACTTCTCTGTAAACAACATTTTTGGTGTAAACTCTGTGGTCTTCCTTTAAGTTGCCTTGTTGATCAGTAGCGAAAACTTTCACTTTGACTTGCCAGAAGGATTTTGTCCTTGAAAAGGCGACATAAAGTTGGCCATGGCTGAAGGCTGGAGATGGCAAATATATGCCAACTGAATCTAGTGTTTGCCCTTGACTTTTGTTGATGGTCATAGCATAACCAAGTTTTAAGGGAAACTGTTTTCGTTTTAAAGTAAAAGGAAGATCAGGATCGCTTGGTGCCAGAATAACTCTGGGAATGAATACCCTTGTTCCTTTAAATGATCCGGTGAGGATTTCACAGTCAATGACTTTTGACATCACTTGCTTCACAACCATTCTAGTGCCATTGCAAAGACCTTTTGTTGAGTTAAGGTTTCTTAATAGCATGACTACTGCTCCAACTTTCAAATTTAATCTATAATGAGGCATACCACCTGGTGTTAAGCTGGTTAGGAACTCCATTGGATAATTTGCTGCTTCCTCAGCATTTGCAGTATCTTGCTGAATGGAATCAATACTGGCGTAGCATTTCAATTCAGACTGAATTAGTTTAAGAACATTTTCATTCAGTTCATGTGAATGTTTGTTTGTTGGAGTTAGGATTGCACGGTTTGCAATGCTTTTATCTTCTGGTTGTATGACTTGAGGAAAGACAGCGTCAACAATACATCCATTTTCAATGCAGACAGAAGGAATTTCAAAGATACCTTCCTCTAGTCCTGGTTCTTGAAGTTTTCCATCTCCAAGGTTTAAAAGCCATTGGGGAAAAACCTTGATGTTCTTCGGGGACATTTTCCTCATTGGTACGCATGTTTTGATCCAATTTGAGGACTTCAATATTCCTCCAACAATTGCTGTTTTTCATGCATGCTGAAATTGTTAGGTTCTGCTGCCATGTGGTACAACAGGAAGGATTTGTCGAAAATCTCCACCAAAAAGGAACACTACACCTCCGAACGGTTTTTTGGACGGGACTTTTGGATCTTCAGCCATGAGTTCTTTGTATAATGTGTCAACTGCATTTACAGCATGAGCTGGGGCCATAGAAGCTTCGTCCAAGGTTATGAGTTTGGCACTTTTCAACTCATTGGCAGTATTGCTGCCATGACGAATATTGCATGTCGACGTTTCATTAATTGGTATAGGCAGTTGGAACAGATTACGGGAAGTTCGGCCTCCCTCCAGCAAAGTGGCAGCAATGCCTGTAAATGTACATGGCAAGACTAATTCATTTTTGCTCCGAACGTAATGCATAATTGTATTATACAGGGATGTTTTGCCACTTCCACCAGGTCCATCAATAAAAAAATAGGCGTTTTTCCAAGTTGGGATTCTCAATAGCTTCTGTGATTTTTTCGAAAGCCTTTAGTTGTTTTGGGTTTAACATTTTGAATTTCTTCTCATACAAATACTTTTCCGCAACAGGGTCGTAATATTTGCTAGAATTGATTGGATCATTGTACTTGCCAACAGGAAGTTGTAGGCCAAAATCTTGTAATGACTTTCCATGTGTCCGTAACACAGACTCAATTTCCTGTAATGTCATGTAGAGGGCCTTTTCTACATGAGGGAAACGTTTGGCATAATCTTCCATGAGATTTTTCTTGTGCCTTTGAAACAATGCTGCGGCATTAGACGGCTCACACATGATGCAAATGAATGCAAACAATTGTCTAAGTTGTATTGGCATTTGATAAGTGGCAGCTTCTGTTAGGCAAGTATCCCATTCAGAGTCATCATCAGTTAACCCTCTAGAAATACATGCTTCTTGGAAAGTAGCAAAACAGTTTCCTTCAGTTGTTCTGAGATTCTCAAAAGATGTTGCGCCTCTAACATTGAGAAGGAGTATTCTGAGAAAGTATTTTTCTCTGTCTAATGGACTAACGTTAAACATTCTGCCAATTGTGGTTTTATGACCTTTGCTACGTGGTTTCCATGTAACATTTTTATCATCCCATGTGTAATGTTCAGGGATTTCAATGTATAAATATCGTTGAGCGTTAGGATCTTCCCGATTCAGTTTAAACCAAGCAAGAAGTTTAGACTTGGTGTTTGTCTGCTGCACAGCTTTAGCTTCTTCACCTGGTATGAAACATATTGTATGCTTGTCCTCAAGGTGGACATTTAATCTTTCCACATGATCAGTTTGATGGTGCATTTTATATTCCCTGAGTCTCCAGCATGCTTCGGATGCACTTACATATCGAGTTTCTAAGTAATTTTTTACTTCATCCCATTCAACCATAGCTTCTTGTAACTTCTTGTAACAAACTGGATATTTGCACAATCATGCCCTTTGTAAACGTATTTGAACAAATATTTTACATTATTTTAAATTGATGTGTCAGCTTTCCTGCATTAAGGAACAGGTTAAAAGTACCATCACGAATGGCAAAGTGGTATGAATACCATTGAAGATGAGTCACATTTCTTCGACCAACTGTTTTTTTTAGTTCTGTAGTCCACCCAGAGTCACCATAAGGAAAAACTAAAGGGTAGCACATTGGGTCACAGAGTACTCAGGATAGATATATTTTGTAAAGTGCCACTTTTGGGATGAATGGTAATGTCACGGTTTTCTGGGGGTGCACCATCTGCGCTGTGGAAAATGGCAGCAATTTCCCCTCTGGCAGTTGGAGCATTGATTCTGCCAGGGTGCATCGTATTTACTTTTTCTTCACGAAAGTCATGCTATATTCAATAGGCATTTGGTTTTCTAGATTTGCTTTTAGCATTTCTTCTTGTTCAAATTGCAACATATTTTTGTATTGTCTGGAGAAAGGATTGATGTCTTCGAGAATTTTTTGTAGATTTTCCATAACTTTACGAATGCATCCACTGTTGGTTGGATTTTGCATTCTTTCATTCAAGGCTTGAGCCGAATCCAGAATATATAACTGGGCGAATGTTAGTGATTTACCTTGGTTAGGGTGCAGCGTAGATGTAGCATGGTAAATTTGCCCATGGACTCTGTAGCAGAAAGGACCTGATCGCCTGTTAATTGATTGGTCAATTTGTGCACCCATTGATGCAAAAGCGTTTGCACTATTGTATGATCTTATGTTTTCCATAAAATTCTTAGAGTTTGGTTCCAATCTCTTCTGTTATGTTTCGGTAACTGAGGAGAAATAGCAAAAGCGGAAATACATCAGAGAGGCTGGAACCTATTGGATTGCAGTAACCTGAACTAACCACACAACTAGAAGTAGCCGTGGAGCGTTCCTACGGTGATCCTAGACGCCTCGTCACAGCCTGAGAGATAACTACACCTAAAGGCAGAAAGATGAAAGCTATCTGCCCCGGAGCAGATCCTCAAAGAAAATAGGAAGCCCCCAAATGTGTAATGGCAGTTAGACAAGAAGAAAGCACGGACACAGACAGAAAATAGAATTAGCAAACGCTGGGGCCCAATCTGTCTAGACAGAAAGGTCCAGGAAAGAATTCTGACTGCAATTCAAAAAAACCCTAACAAAAATACCAACACTTCTGATTGCCAAAAAACCTGAGATCACACGATCTCATCCACCTAAATCAGATCTCTGGTGTTAGGGTTCGAGTTCCAGCTGCTGCACAAGGGGAGTCTCAAACCAGTCCCGCTGCGGTCCCCCATTCATCTCCGTCCGCAGTGGAGCCTGCTCAGCTTAGATGTCGGTCCCAGCGTCTCGCCCAGTCTAACAGTGTGCAGAGGATTACTGCTGCACCTCCAGGCTCTGCTATTGTGGCCAGTACTGGTTAGCGGCGAGCAGACGTCTTTAGGACAAAGTCCTTGTTTTCCCCTTCTGAGCATGCCCAGAGTGAGATCTCTCATTGGAGATCAGGGGTCACATGCTCAGGTACTGCAGCAGCTCCTATTGGACCGCCAGGAAGGTCCTGTGACTACTGGTGTTCTGGAACAAGTTTCATTGGTCCTTGTTTCTGGCAGGTCCAATAGCTGTTACTATAAAAGGTAGCATGGCTGGGCCGCCATGCGCTAGTATCAATCGTCATATGCTTTGCGCCAGTGTGGTCTTGCGTGTGTGTGGTTAGGGCCCGGCTGAAATAAGCCCCTAGAATACCGACTTAATCGGTGAGGAGTTTGGTATGCTAGCTGGTCAGGGTTGGTGTCCTAGATGCCCTAGATTACCGGCATAACCGGTGAGGAGTTTGATTGCCATATTCAGGGCCTGGCGTTCAGACGCCATAGATTGCGGGTGTCTCCCGCGAGGACATTAGCGCATAATCACGTTCTATGTTCGCTTAGCAGTCAACTGTGTATCTGGGTGCCTGACAGGACACAGAAGTTTGACTCAGCTGCTCTGTGACGTAACAGGGTTCGCTTTCAACGCTAGACAGCGCCCTAGCATGTTTATTTTGCGACTCAGTGGTGTTAAGTGAGTTCGCACACATCGCCATATAGCGCTGCGGCACTCCTTCTAGCGGCTCTGTGGAATAACAGAGTTCGCACATATTGCCACAGCGCGTTACGGCGTTTATTTTGGCGACTCTGCGGGAAAACAGAGTTCGCTTCTTGCGCCATTTTACTAGCAGCAGGCTCCGCCTGCACGGTGGACCCCGGGCTGCGAACGCACCTTTTTACATCATATATTTGGTGCATTCCGCAGACCCTAACATCTGGTGTAACAAAACGCTATTTAGTAGTGTTGAGCGATACTGCTCGATATCTAAAAATATCGTATCGAAATGGTATCGCCGATAGCAACTAAATATCGTCGATATCGGATTTCGATACCGGAAGTCCCATGTAAGTCTATGGGAACAAAATATCGCAACAAAAAAAAAACCCTTTCTTTCGTTGTAAACACAAAATATACACACATAGAATACATATATATATATATATATATATATATATATATACATGTCATTGTGACATATATATATACATATATTTATAGTTTATACACTCTACATAGTAAAATAGACTCTGATTCAATTGCCAGGTAAAGCCGTGACATACCCCATAGAAGTCGACGGGCTCGGTGCCGAGTACCCCCCAAAACTCTGGCTCTGTGCGACTCAACTTGGGCGTCACGAACAGGATTCTGTGGCTCGCTATAAGCGAGTCCTGTGTGCCTGAATTGAACTGGTTTTGTGCTTGAGAATTGCTAAAATCATCAGAGAATGTAATTGCCATTTTTTCCGCCATATCTGCGTCACGACGAGGCACTGGTGAAGAAGAAGGGCGTGCTCTTCATGGGTGTACACTCACTCAGTGACGCGAAAACGATGGCTCTAAATGGTACTGCAATGTAAGATCGTGCTCCACAGCTCTTGAGTTCCGCCTCCTCATCCTCCTCAGTGGGCGGAAACTAACACGAGGGTCCCGCCTCCCTACAAAAGAGGGGCCCTCTCCAGATGCTAATGACACATGTGACTTGGCAGAGATGGCTAATGGACACGAGCAGAAGTGTGAAGGGATGGAGCAGTCAGAGCTCTCCCCCCACGGAAGCGACCCGATCGCCACGGAACCACCGTTGGGCACCCGGCCTGGAAACCCTCCTACGCTGCAAGAAGCGGAGGATACCCTAAGAGGCCTGGCCCGGCACCGGGAGGAGGTCGCCAGGATGGAAGCCAGCTGGCGTGCCCTAAAACTAAACTTGGAGCGGCGCCAATCCCTCTACCTGAAGTGTCTGTACCGGAAGGTGAGGCACCCGTTCTAGTAGAGGAGCCCTTGCAATGTGATCCGGTTGACGTTGTCGCAGTGGAGGCACCCATTCGTGCAAAAAAATTCTGCACCGGCAGCACCCCAGATCCCGCTGTCTGCCCCCGTCGCTGAGGCAGAAGAAGCGACACCCGTCCTCATGGAGGAGGCCGCGCAGGCACCAGAGCACTACCGCCTGTACCGGAGCCCCGACTGTCATCTGTTCCAGAGCCGGCTGCTTCCTCCGCAGGTGAGCGCCGCCAGGACTGGGGGGCCCAGGAGAGCTGCCGCAAACCGGACACTGTAAGCTGGCATTTGATGGTGGAGACATGGAGCAGCTGGTGGAGGAGAATTACAACCGGCGTCAGAGGAAGAGTGGAGACGTTGGGAGCGGGAAGCAGAGCGACAAAGGGAGCAGCGAGAAACCCAAAAGCTTCGCCAACGTCAGCTGGAGAAGGACCGGGCAGATAAGGACCGGATGAGAAAGGATAAAGGAACCCTGTGGGAGCCGCGGCGTAAGGGTGCAGTACGGAGCTTTAAATTGAAAGGTGGTTGGGGCTTCATCCAGGAGCCTGGACTTTATTTAGAAGTTTTTGTGAACCGGCGGGACGTGGAGGCTCACCTCCCAGAAGACAACCCGGGAGGGACCTGTTGCCAGAGACTTGGTGACTTACACCCGACACTGGGGTTACAATGGATGGTACGCCCTAAATGTTACCAAGTGCACCCCTACTCCCCAGAGTGTCAGGAACCTGTGAGACCCTCGGAGCCTTCAGCCTCCCACATCCAGGCCTCTGCAAAAGTGCCCACCCCACGCCGTAAAATCTCCCAAGCCTCCCTCAGTGGTCTCCTCAGCAGCCCCAGCTATGGACATGATAACTATAGCTGGCCCGTACCCGCGCCTGTTAGGCCCCCTGGGGTTCGTTATCCGGGGCATAGGGCTCCAGACCCGGAGGGAGATGAAAGAGGTGGCCACACAGACCCAGAAGCGGGGCACGACGTCACTGTACAGGCCACACGACTCATCAGGTTCTGGTGGTCCTTGGTGCCTCGGATGTTGGCAAGCATCAGAAGAGTACCAGGGGGTACCTGGAACACCCCTGCCAAATAATTTAAAAAACCCGGACAGGGTCCCTGTATGTAAATAGTTAAATTGTTTATGTACCCGGACGGGTGAATGTTTATAAAAAAGTTTTTATTTTAATAAAAAAAAAAAAAACACAGTTTTTCATTACTTTTAAATTTCAGTCTCATCCTGCACGCCATCGATCTCCTGTAAAAAAATGAAAAAAAAAAAAAAAAAGTATACCACCTGACCGACGCAGTCCATAGTAACGAGTGTCCCACGACGATCCAGCTCTGCTACATCAGAATGACAGGCAGAGCTGTCATCCCGGCGCAGCACAGCTGATTACCTGCCTCCCCGGCGGTGACGTCATCGGACTGGTTTACGGCCGGGATTACCCTGCAGTCACAGCAGTTATCTTGAAAAACTGCATGTGACCGCCAGGGAGAAGGTAATGGCGCCCATCAAGCTGTCCAGGACTGACCGCCGGAGATCTTCTGCCAGGTAAGTGCCGCTGACTCCTGACAGACCCGACCGACGGACACTCACAGTGACAGTGACAAATCCGATTCCGGTATTCGATAAGACGAAAATATCGAAACGAATTATCGAAAGCAGAATGAGCTGATATCGGCCGATATCCGATATTTGCATTATCGCATCCTCAACACTACTATTTAGCAAATAAAAAGTAACAAGGAGCAAAGCAAAAGTCTGCACAAACGGAGCACATTTGCAGCGCCAGACCCGCAAAAGGGGACAGGCTGCAGTCCACTGCAAGCAGCAACCAGCAGAGAAAATCAAACAAAGGAAAAAAACAGCAAACACTTATCTTGAAGGAGAGCAGGAAACTAGCAGTGCTTCAAGCAAGACCAGAAGAACAATTTATAACCTGCAAGGCTGCTGGGAACTCAGGCCACTTATATCCTACCATTCAGCGCCAGCTGTAGACATTCGGTAATCAGTTTCATTACCCTCAGCAACCACCGGAGGGAGTCCCATCTCAGAAGCCGCCTCCACATTTCACAACAGTACCCCCCCCTTGAGGAGGGGTCACCGAACCGTCACCTGCTCAACCAGGCCGATCAGGATGGGTTCGATGATAGGCACGGATAAGTCTCCCAGCATGAATGTCCGAAGCAAAACACCCAAGAATTGTCCTCCTGACCATAACCTCTCCACGTAACCAAATACTGGAGTTTCCATCTAGCAAAACCAAATCCAATATCTTCTCAACCACATACTCCAAATTGCCCTCAACCAAAACAGGGTCGGGAGGCGCAGCCATAGGAACCACTGGTTCGACACCCTTCAATAAGGACTTGTGGGAACACGTTATGGATCTTAAATGTCCCTGGAAGAAGCAAACGAAGGAGGACCGATTAATAATTTCCATATCTTTATAAGGTCCAATGAACCTTGGCTTAAACTTTGGGATGCAACCTTCTTTGGGGATTTTCCTTGAGGACAACCAAACCAGTCCCCCACTTTAAAACGAGGACCATCATCCAGCCTTTGGCAAACCGCTGGGCCTTCTCTGAGAGAGAGACAACTCTCCACCACCTGGCCAAATTCTGCATACGTGCACAATAGAGCCCACCCCCGGACGACAGAACCCTCCGTGTCCTGAAGAAAACGAGGTGAAACCCGAATTTCAGAAAAATGGGACACAAGGTGGCAAGCTAGCTCTATTATTAAGAGCAAACTCGCCAAAGGCAAAAAAGAGACCCAGTCATCTTGTCACTGACAAAAAATCTCAAATAATTCTCCCCAAGGTCTTGTTTGTTCCTCGGTTTGTCCATTGTCTGGGTGAAATGCAGAGGAGAAAGACAACGAACACCAATTTAACAAAATGTCCTCCAAAATTGGAAACAAATGGACTCCTCTGTCGACACAAATTTCCGGAATGCCATGTGTTGGAATGGGTTTAGATGAGTTCTGAGCAAGGCTCCCTCTGGTGGTTACAACGGTACATAGGATTGTGAGACTGGGAATAGGTGTTATGATTGGTCTTATATAAGGGATAATTTTCCCTCAGGTTTGCCGGTGATCAATTTTCGGTCTGAAATCCTTTTTCCATTTCCCTTGTAGCCTGTGTGTCGGTCTGCACCCTGCTTAGATAAGACAATTTCTTATTTTGTGTTTTTGATTTTTTGCTTTGGTCCGCACTTCGTGGGGGCCTTCTGGTCCCCTCCGGGGGTTTTTGCCTTCAGTTTAGTCCAGCCCTGGTTTGTATTTTGCTTTTTTCCAGTTTTTTCAGTGCTCTGTTTTTGTTACCCAAGAATAATTTAGGGGTAGAGGTCGTGTGATCCAGGTGATTTTGAAATTATAGTGTTTGTTTTTTCAGGGTTTTTCTGAGATTGCGAAAGTACCCTTCCATCCTTTTCTATTTAATATTTGGGCCCCAGCGTTTTGCTCATATATTTTTTTTTCTGTTTCCCAATTTCCTCTTGTCTAACCGCCATTCTGTTTGGGGGCTTTCATTATCTTTGGGGTTCTGCCCGGGGCAGATAGCTTTTCCTTTTCTTCTTTAGGGGTAGTTAGTTTTTCTCACTGTGACGAGGCGTCTAGGACCAACGTAGGAACGCTCCACGGCTGCCCCCTAGTTGTGGTGGTTAGAGGGTACGAATCTCATAATTCCAACTGCTTGGTGTATTTCCTTTTTTTGCCTGCACTCCTCGCTACCGTAACATAAAGTATCCCGGCCTAAAAATTGTATGGTACTCACAAAGGGAAAAAATATTTTGAAGGAAGAAAATTGTAATATTTTTCTGTTTGTTGCATTTTTTTTTCCCTCTGCATCTCTGGGTGCTGGGAGGATTTTTCCCCAATGAGTTTGCACATTGTCTGGCCGTGTGGATCAGCTTGCCACTGAGGTTCAGAGTATTGCTGAACTTGCTAGGTTGCTTTTGGGAACCTAGGATCCCCATGCCAGATTTGTTTTTAGGGGATCAGTAAGTTTCAGAATTTCAAAAAAATTTGTAAATTGTTTTCTGCCTTAAAATCTAAGTCCTAGAAACGCAGCGCAGCAGGTTCAAATTTCTTTTCTCTCCGCGCGGCGATCCTCAGGATTGGGCTTTTTCCTGATACCTGGGGTC
This sequence comes from Oophaga sylvatica, assembly GCA_033576555.1. Taxonomy (NCBI): domain Eukaryota; kingdom Metazoa; phylum Chordata; class Amphibia; order Anura; family Dendrobatidae; genus Oophaga; species Oophaga sylvatica. The sequence continues at coordinate 11,876 of JARQOD010006716.1, read as the reverse complement.
CTGTTTTGAGTTTTGTTGAAGCATTTTTCAGGCTTTGGGTTTTGTACATGACCTAATTCCTGACAAGCTGAAAAAGCCTTGTTGGCATTAAATCAGGGGCTTATGACGCTGAGTTATACTGTCAGAGATTCCTAGGTGGGCAGTCCTGCCAAATGGAATGACGACGCTTTGGCGGCCCTTTTCCGAAGGTCGTCGGAAATTAAAGGATTTATGGGTGGGTTTCCCCTTTCCCCCCTGGTCTCAAATGATTCTATGTCTTAGCGATTCAAATTGACGACTTTGCGTGACGGAAAGTATGCGTGGAGTGGTGTTGCCTTGTACCAGCGCTAGCCCATCAGTGTGATGGAGTGGTTTTTGGGGCACACCATGAGTTTCGAAGCGCAATGGGTTATTTTCTACTGTGGTGATGCCTCCATCTATTTCAGTCTGCCCTAAACGGGGGAAGACATTTTTCCGCTCAGTTGCTTGGGTATGTTTTAACAAGTTTTTATTAATTCACTTGTAGCTCTCTGTCCTCATTTCGTCGGCTTTCGTTGATTCTGGAGCGCTTTTAACCTGATGGATTAGATTTTGCTAAACGTTGTGGATTTCCCTTGAACCCCCTACGAAGTTATTCCTTTCTGGGGTCGATTTACCCCTTGGTGAGAATAAACCCCAGTTTTTCTCAGGGATAATGAGGGTTGAACCTGACACCTGGATGCTGCAAATTTTTGGTCTTAAACTGCATACATTATATGGGGTTTTCCCTTGGTTACAGTCTCATAATCTTTTTGGATTGGAAATCTGGTCGTAACCGTTGGGGCTGCCAATGTGTTAATACCAACACTCCTGTTTTTTCTGCCTCCCCCCCAGGCGAGGATGTTCCGACTTTTTTTTTTATTTTTCTGATGTGTTTAGCGAAAGTAAATCTGCATCCTTATCCCCAAGGAGCTATGACGCGCATTGAATTAGTGCCGGGTATAAATTCCCAAAGGTGCCTTTTTTTAACTTGTCTGTACCTGAACATAGCTAGGCGGTCTTATATCAAGGAAATCATTGAAAGGGTCAATCAGACCATCCTCTTCACCCTTAGGTGCCGTTTTTTTCTTTGTGGCCAAAAAAATGTTCATTTAAGGCCGGTATTTATTATCTCTCTTGAACAATAATTACTGTGAAATAAATACCCGTTACCCTGATTTCTGACCTGTTTTCCAGGGTGAAAAACCTACTTGGTTTACCAAGTTGACCCAGGGGGGCGTATAACCTTAATTCGCATTAAGCACGGGATGAATGGAAGACGGCATTTAACACCCCTGAATCATTTTGATTACCTTGTATGCCCTTTGGGCTCATAATGCTCCTTCCGTCTTCCAGTCCTTCATAATAACATTTTCGGGATTTGTGGACAAGTTTCGATTGTTTATTTGGAGATATCTTATTTTTTCTAATTACTGGACCCATGTGAACATGTTCGAACTGCATTCCAGATTTTGAGAGAGAATGCTCTTAGTGAAGGGATCAAAGTTCTTTTTGGCGTACAGAAATCTCATTTCTGGATTCATTTTGTCCCCCTCTGTTATTAAAATGGACCCGGTAAGGTTCAGGCCTCTGGATTGGGTCCAACCCTACTTCATTAAAGGCTCTTCAAGTTTTTTGGGGTTTTTTGCCAAATTTTTTTTCGTAAATTTATTGGTAATTTCTCGGTTATTTTTAAACCATTAATGATTTGACCAAAAGGGTTCTGAATTGGTGAATTGGCCTCCGAGGCAGTCTCTCGTTTCAGGAACTTAAGCAGGTTCCTCTGCTCCTGTTTTTTTACGGCGCCTGAGTTTCTCTCCATTTCAGGTGGAGGTTGATGTCTGGAAATTGGGGGCAGGTGCCGTTTTGTCCCAAAAGATCCGGGAAACCTCAAAAAACCCTTGTGCCTTTTTCTCCGAAAAATTTTCCTATGAAAGTAATTATGAGTGGGTAATCGGGAGTTATTGCCTAATGGGCTTTTGAAGAGTGGAACATTGGCTGGAGGGAGCCAAAATCAGGTGGTGGTCCTTACGGACCAAAGAAACTGGTCATCTGGATCGCCAAGCGACTCAACCTAACAGGCCGTGGGCCTTGGTTTTTCACCGTTTTTAATTTTTGGTTTCCTTTCTTCTGGCACTAAGAATGTTAAGGCGGATGCCCTCTCGAGGATTTTCCTTGCGACTCTCCGAGCTATCGATCCCTTGTTTTTTTGAAGGAGGGTGTAGTTCTTTGCCACTCCCCAATTTGAGACTTGCCTGGAGGGTTGTCAGGGGGATAGGCCCGGAGCGCTGCCCTGTTTTGAAAAATTGTTTGTCGGACCAATGGAAAAAGAGGTGATGCTGAGATCATTGTTCCCGCATTGGCTGGGCTCCCGGAATTTTTGGTACCAGAGACTTGGTTAGCGTCCTTTTGGTGGCCACCTGTCTCGCGTGTCAGGAATTTGTGCATCCCGCGGACTTGCTCTCGCTCCAACCTTGCCTCGCTCTAGTGGTTTGTTGAGCCATTGCCTTGCCCCCAAAAGCCATGGACCTATATCTCTATGGATTTATTTCCCGATCTTCCTGTTTCTCGAAATACCACCTCGGGTAATTTGGAAAGGTTTTCCAAAATGATACATCTTTGGCCATTACCTAAGTTGCCTTCCTCCTTGAATTGGTGCCGTTGTTCCTTCCACGTGGTTGTTTACACGGCATTCCTGAAACATTGTGTCTGACAAGGATCCATTTGTTTCCAATTTTGGGGTTTTTGTTCTAAAGTGGGTTCAATTGTCTTTTTTCTCGGCATTTCATCCTCAAACCAATGGTCAAACTGAAGAACAAACCAGAATTGGAGACTTATCTAAGATGCTTTTGGGGTTTCTGATCAGGATGCTGGGTCTCTTTTTTTACCTTTGCTGAGTTGCTCTTAAAAATAGGGCTAGCTCGCCACTTTATGTTCCGTTTTTTCTGTAATTCTGGGTTTCACCCTCGATTTTTTTCAGGCAGACGGGGTTCTGTTGTCCGGTGTTACTCTTTGTTAGCGTATGCAGGATTTGGGACCAGGTAGTGGGAGAGGTTCCCTCTCTCAAGGAAGGCCCACGATTTCTAACCGGCATAGGACGATGGTCCCGGTTTAAAGGGGGGGACTTTTGGTCGGTTGTCCTCAAAGAATATTCCTATGAGGTAGCAACTCCTAAATTTAACCAGGTTCATTGGACCTTATAAGACATGGAGATTTTAATCCTTTTTTTTTCGTTCTTTTCCCAGGGACATTTAAGTCCATAAGTGTCCACAAGCCTTGTTGAAGAGGTTTGTGAGCAGTGGTTCCGCTGCTGTGCCCCTGACCCTGTTTTGGTTGAGGGCAATCTGGGGGGTATGGTTGAGAAAATTTGGTTTCTCGTTTTTCTAGACGAAATCCAGTTTTTGGTTAAATGGGAGGTTATGGCGGAAGACAATTCTTGGTGTTTGCTTGGACATCCATGCAGGGATTATCCTGCGTATCATAGAACTCACCGACCGCCTGGTTCTCAAAGAGGGTTTCGGTGACCCCTCTCAAGGGGGGGGTACGTTGGAATGGGTTTGAGATGAGTTCTGACAAGGCTCCCTCTGGTGGTTAAACGGTACTAGTGAGGATTGTGATGACTGGGAATCAGGTGTTACTGATGGTCTTAATAAGGGAGTAATTTTCCCACAGGGTTCCGGTGATAATTGTTCTGGTCTGAATCCTTCTTCCTTTCCCTTGTAGCCTCTGTGTCGTGTCTGCATCTCCTCTATCAATAAGCAATTTTTATTTTGTGTTTTTTGCTAATTTTTGCATTTGGTCCTGCATTCTGGGGGCCTTCTGGGCCCCTCCGGGGCTTTTGCCCTCTCAGTTTAGTCCACCACTGGTTTTGTCTTTTGCTTTTTCAGTTTTTTCAGTGGCTGCTTTTTTGTTAACCAGAGAACTAATTTAGGTGTAGAGGTCGTGGATCTCAGGTATTTTGAAATTTAGTGTTGGTTTTTTTTCGGTTTTTGAGATTGCAGTAAGTACCCTTCCTACCTTTTTCTATTTAATAGTTTGGGGCCCCAGCGTTTTGCTCATACTATTTTCTTTCTGTGTCAGTATTTCCTCTTGTCTAACCGCCATTACATGTTTGGGGGCTTTCTTTATTTTTGGGGGGCTGCTCCGGGGCAGATAGCTTTCCATTTCTACTTTAGGTGTATTTAGTTTCTCAGGCTGTACGAGGCTCTAGGACCAACGTAGGAACGCTCCAACGGCTGCCTTAGTTGTGTGGTTAGTCAGGGTACTCCAATCTCATAATTCCAACTGCTCTGGGTATTTCCTTTTTTGCCCACCCTCAGCACCGTAACATAACGATCACCGGCCAAAAAATTGTATGGTACTCACAAAGGGAAAAAATATTTTGAAGGAAGAAAAGTTGTCAGATATTTTTTGTTTGTTGCATTTTTTTTTTCCCCTCTGATCTCTGGTGCTGGGGGGATCTTTTTCCCATGGAGTTTGCACAGTTGTCGGCCGTGTGGTCAGCTTGCCACGAGTTCAGAGTATTGCTGCTATCTTGCTAGGTTGCCTGTGTGGAACTGGATCCCATGCCAGATTTTTTTTAGGGGATCGAGCTAAGTTTCAGAATTTCAAAAATAATTGTAAATTGTTTCTTGCCTTAAAATCTAAGTCCCCCAGGAACGCAGCGCAGCGGTTTTAAATTATCATCTCCTCCTCGCGGGACCCAGGATTGGGCTTTTTCCCTGATACCTGGGGATCCTGTTTTGGTGAGTTGATGCATTTTTTCAGGCTTTGGGGTTATTGTTCATGAGCCTAAATGTCCTGATCAAGCGAAAAAGCCTTGTTGGCATTAAATCAGGGGCTTATGACGCTGGGAAACTGCAAGATTCCGTAGGTTGGCAGTCCCCGACCAAATGGAATGACGACGCTTTGCGGCCCTTTTCCGAAGGTCGTCATATTAAAGGAGTTATGGTGGATTCCCTGTCCCCCTGGCTCAATGATTCTATGTCATTAGCGATTCAAATTGACAGGGTTTGCGTGACGGAGAAGTATGCTGGGTGGTGTTGCCTTGTAGCCAGCTGTGAGCCCAGCAGTTGATGGAGGGTGTCTGGGCACAGCGTCATGATTAGAAAGCGCAATGGTTATGTTTCTACGTGGGATGCCTCTCTCTATTTCAGTCGCCCTAAGCGGGGAAGACATTTTGCCGCTCAGTTTCTTGGGTAGTGTTCAGACTAAGTTTTTTTAACTTCACTCTGATATGCCTCTGTCCTCATTTTCTGCCCCCCAGGCTTTCGTTGATTCTGGAGCAGCTATTAACCTGATGGATTATGATTTTGTAAACGTTGTGGATTTCCCCCTTTATACCCCTACAGAAGTCTATTCCTTTATGGGGATCGATTCTACCCCTTTGGCTAGAAAAAAACCCCCGTTTTCTACTCAGGTGATAATGGGGTTGAACCTGACACCTGGAGTCTGCAAATTTTTGGTTTATATAACGCATGACATTATGTGCTGGGTTTCCCTTGGTACAGTCTCATAATCCTGTTTTGGATTGGAAATCGTGTCTGAAACCATTGGGCTGGCCAATGTGTTAATACCAACATCCCCTTTTTTTCTGCCTCCCCCCCCAGGCTGAGGAGTTCTGACTTTTTTATTTTTCTGATTGTTTAGCGAAGTAAACTGCTCCTTACCTCCCCATGGAGCTATTGCCCCGCTATTGAAATTAGTGCCGGGTAGTAAATTCCCTAAAGGCGCCTTTTTAACTTGTCTGACCTGAACATTACGCTAGCGGTCTTATATCAAGAATCTTGGGAAGGGTCAATCAAAACCATCCCTTCAAAACCCCTTAGGGCCGGTTTTTTCTTTGTGGCCAAAAAAATGGTTCATTAAGGCGGTATTCTATCGTCTCTTGAACAATATTACTGTGAATATCAAACCCGTTACCCTTGATTTTGACCTTTTTCCGGGTGAAAAACTACTTGGTTTACAAGGTTGACCTCAGGGGGGCGTAAACCTTATTCGCATTAAGCACGGGGATGAATGGAAGACGGCATTAACACCCCTAAGGGCATTTTTGGTACCTTTGATGCCCTTTGGGCCACTAAGCTCCTTCCGTTTCCATCCTTCAGAATGACATTTTCAGGGATTTTTGGAAATTTTCTGATTGTTTTATTTGGTGTATCTTGATTTTTTCTAATCTGGGACTCTCAGTGAAGTGTTCGAACTGCATTCCAGTTTTTTGAGAGAGAAATGCTCTGTATGTGAAGGATAAAGTGTCTTTTTGGCGTACGAAATCTCATTTCTTGGGATTCATTTTGTCCCCCACTGTTATTGAAAGGGGACCCGGTCAAGGTTCAGGCCACTTTGATTGGGCCAACCTACTTCATTAAGCTTTCGAAGATTTTTGGGTTTTGCCAATTTTTATCGTAAATTTATGTAATTTTCGTTTTTAAACCATTAACGATTTGACCAAAAGGGTTTGATGTGGTGAATTGGCCTCCTGAGGCAGTCTCTGCTTTCAGGAACTTAAGCAGAGATTCACTTTGCTCCTGTTCTTCGGCAGCCTAGTTTCTCTGCCATTTCAGTGGAGGTTGATCTCGAAATTGGGGCAGGTGCCGTTTTTCCCAAAAAGATCCGAGACCTCTAAAAGTAACCCTTGTGCTTTTTCTCTCGAAAATTTTTTCTCCTACTGAACGTAATTAATACGTGGTAATCGGGAGTTATTGGCCAGAAGTGGGCTTTTGAAGAGTGGAGACATTGGGGGGGCCAAACATCGGTGGTGGCCCCTTAGGACCTAAGAACTGTTCACGGGGGAATCTGCCAAGCGCCAACCTAGACAGGCAGGGGGCCTTGTTTTTCACACGTTTTAATTTTTGGTTTCCTTTCTTCCTGGCCAAAATGTAAAGGGGGATGCCCTCTCGAGGAGTTTCCTTGCAGACTCTCCGAGCATCTGATCCTCGTTATTTTGAAGGAGGGTTTTTTTCTTTCCGCCATCTCCCCAATTGAGACTTGCTGGAGGGGTTCAGGAGGATAGGCCCGGGCTCCCGTTGGAAAATTGTTTGTCCCGACCAATGGAAAAAGAGTTTATTCAGACATTGTTCCGCATTGGCTGGGCATCCCGGAATTTTGGTACCAGAACTTGTTAGTCGCCTTTTGGTGGCCTACCTGTCTCGCGAGTCAGGGAATTTGTGCAGTCCTCGGGACTTGCCCGCTCCAAGCTTGCTCCGCCTATGGTTTGGTTGATCCATTGCCTTGTCCCAAAGCCTTGGACCATAACTCATGGATTTCATTTCCGACTTCCGTTTCTCGAAATGACCACCATCTGGGTAATTGGATGGTTTTTCCAAAAATACATCTTGTGCCATTACCTAAGTTGCCTTCCTCCCTGAATTGGTGCCGTTGTTCCTTCACACGTGGTTGTTTAACGGCATTCCTGAGAACATTGTTTGACAGGAGGAGTCCGTTTTTTCCCGATTTGGAGGACTTTTTTCTAAACTGGGTGTTCAATTGTCTTTTTTCTCGGCATTTCATCCTCAAGAAACCCAAAGGTCAAACTGAAGAAAAACCAACATTGGAGACTTACTAAGAAGCTTTGTGTCTGCTATCAGATTATGGGTCTCTTTTTTACCTTTGGCTGAGTTTGCTCTTAAAAAGGGCACTCTGCCACTTTGATGTCTCCGTTTTTCTGTAATTCTGGGTTTCACCCTCGATTTTTCAGGACGACGGAGGCTTCTGTTGTCCAGTGTTGACTCGTTTTGACGTATGCAGCAGATTTGGGACCAGGTAGTGGAGAGGTTTCCCTCTCTCAGGAAGGCCCACGATTTGCTAACCCTTAGGACGAGGTCCCCGGTTTAAAAATGGGGGACTTGGTCTGTTTTTCCTCAAGAATATTCCTAGAGGTAGCATCTCTAAATTTAAGCCTAGTTTTATTGGACCTTATAAGATCTGGAGATTATTAACCTGTTTCTTTTCGTTTGCTTCTTCCAGGGACATTTAAGATCCATAAACGTGTTCCACAATCCTTGTTGAAGGGTTTTGTTGAGCCAGTGGTTTCCTGCTGCTGTGCCTCCTGACCCTGTTTTGGTTGAGGGCAATTGGATATGTGGTTGAGAAAATTGATTCCTTTTCAGACAAGACTCCAGTATTTGGTTAAATGGAGAGTTATGGTCAGGAAACAATTCTTGGGTGTTTTGCTTCGGACATCCAGCAAGGAACTTTCCGTGGTATCAAGAACTCATCCTACCGCCGGTTGCTCAAATGAGGGTTCGGTACCCCTCCTCAAGGGGGGGTACTGTTGTGAAGGGTTTGAGATGGTTCTGAGCAGAGGCCCTCTGGTGGTTACAAGCGGTACTATGGGATTGTGATACGGGGAAAACAGGGTTACTGATTGGTCTTATAAAAAGGGAGTAATTTTCCCATCAGGGTGCCGGGATCAATTGTTCTGGTCTGAATCCTTCTTTTCCTTTTCCCTTGTCCTGCTGTTCTTTTCTGCACCCTGCTATCAATAAACAATTTATTTTTTGGTTTTTGCTATTTTTGCATTTGGCCTGCACTTCTGGGGGCCTTCTGGTCCCCTCCGGGGGTTTGCCCTCTCAGTTTAGTCCACCACTGTGTTTTGTACTTTTGCTTTTTCCAGTTTTTTCTGGCTGCGTTTTTGTTACACCAGAGAACTAATTTTAGGTGGGAGGTGTGTGATCTCAGGTGATTTTGAAATTATTTTAGTGTTGGTGTTTTTTCAGGGTTTTCTGAATTGCATAAGTCCCTTCCATCCTTTTTATTTAATATTTTTGGGGCCCCCCGCGTTTTTCTCTCTATTTTCTTTCTGTGTCAGATTTTTCTTGTCTAACGCCATTACATTTTGGGGGGCTTTCCCATTATCTTTGGGGTTTGCCCGGGGCAGATAGCTTTCCTATTTCTATCTTTAGGTGAGTTAGTTTCCAGGCTGTGAACTCTAGGACCAACGTAGGAACGTTCCACGGCGCCTCTATTGTGGTGGTTGTCAGGGTACTTGCAATTCATGATTCCAACTGCTCTGGGTATTTCCTTTTTTGCTGCACTCCTCAGCTACCGTAACATAACAGCCAGTAACCGAACCACATGCTGAAAGAAAAAAGGACCAATTCAAGAGGAGGGCAACTGGTAATGGCCAAGATTATCTCTTGGAAAAACCTACTCAGATTCCCCGAAAAGGTCTTCTTAGAGACGGGAGTCAGAAATAAATCCAAGAAATAGAGTCCCGGCCTCTTGTACAGGAATGGCATTAACAAACCACAGAACGAAGCAAGCTTGGAACGAGAGCAAGTTCCCCAGGATGCACAAATCACTGACGTCACAGACAAAGAGGCCCAAAAGGACACTCACCAAGTCTCTGGTAGCAAAAAATCCCGGAACCAGCAAAGCGGAGCAATAAATTTCGGAATCACACTTTTTCCACTGGTCTGGAAACAAACAACTTCCAACAGGCAGCGCTAGTTTTACCTCCTACACTAGGGTGAGCGATACTTTCCGATTCAAGAAGTATCGGATCGGAATGGGTACGCCGAACCCCTAAAGTACGGCGATACCCGATTCCGATACCGGAAATCCAATGAAACTAGGACAAAATATCGTAATAAAAAAAACCCTTTCTTTCCTTGTAAACACAAATAACCACATAAATACATTAAAATATATATATTTTATATATATTTAATTTACATGTCATTGGACAAAATATCATATATTTAAGTTTATACATTCTACAAGTAAAAAGCCTCTGATTAAATTTTCCGGGTAATGCCGCTTTTTAAAATACAGAAGCACCCGACATAAAGACACATGTTTACAAGATTAAACCGTATTTTCATTATTTTGAAGATTTTCACAAACAATTCATGGTGTATTTCAAAATTTCACACCTGTGGGGGTTTTAATTAAAGTGTAAATTTCGTTGAAAAAAAAGGATTTTTTGCTCGAATTTCACCTTTAATTAACCCCTACAGGTGTAAATTTTGCACACATACACTATGTAATTGTTAGTGAAAACAAATTCAAACAACTTGAAATTACTAGTTAACCTAAGAAACCCATGTGTCATTTGTCGGGTTCTGCATTTTCACAAAAGCCGGCAATTTAACTGCGGCTAAAACTATTAAATGTAGAACTATAAATATAAATATATATATATATATTGCACAAATTCAAAGACATTAATAATATAGAGGTGTAAAATTGTGAAAAAAATGTTGGGGCTCCCGCCATATTTTCTCAACCAGCAGACAAAGCCAGCGAGTGGGGGCAAAAAAATAATAGCCCGAGAGGGACCATTATTTTTGGCCCCCCCTGGCTACAACACTCCCCCAGACACCCCAGGAAAAACAAACTAAATTAGATTTTACCTTTCTGGGGACTTTGCCCGTCTATTCCCATTGCCCGAAGCTGGCAATGGTTTTATAAGGGTTAAAGCCACCTTGCTATGAAAGGGACCTTAACCAGGTTAATAATTGAGAGCTGTCAATTAGACAACTATCAATTATTAATCCTATTGCAAAAATAAAAAAACAACACACTTTAATAAAAAATAATTTAATGAAATAAAGACACTTTTTTTTGACCATAATTTATTTAACTTCAAAAAAACCATTTCCTTAAAAAAATAAAAAAAAAAGCAAAATTATTCTTACCATCCGATCCATCAGTCCCACGGGTAAATCCCCCTCAGAAAGGGTTAATGTTTCTGCAGGGACCGCAGTAATGCCAGCCCACAGTAAACCCCCAATTGAATGAGCTCCCTCCCGGGGTCACAGGAGGAGTGGAAAGCTTAATTGATTGCTTCCACTTTACTTCAGGTAGCCAGGGACACCATCAGGACTCAAGGGAACTGATTTAACAAAAATAGGGGTTCCCTTCGAAAAAAAAAATGGCGTGGGGTCCCCCTATTTTTTTAACCAGCCTGGGAAGCAACTGCGAGGCAGGTATTTAAGGCTGTTAAGGAACCAATATCCAGGGGCCTTGCCAGCACGTGGGGTGGAGTACTTGGGCCCACCAAGAAAAATTATTCTTGGGCCCACCATCATACTTCCCAAACCCTTTGAAGAAGGGAAAGAGGGGACAAACTGTGCACGCTGTGCCGCGGCAGCAAATTTTAGGCCATGCCACTTGCACCACAACGTCCAGGAGTTTTTGGATGTTTTATCCAGGTGTGGGAGGAGATCCCTCAGGAGACCATCCGTAGCGCTCACAGGAGATCCCAGAATTTTAGGGAGGTCATACAGCATACCCCCAAGTTTTTGAAGTATGAAGGGGCCAAAGGCGCGGCGCGTATGCGCCGCCGCAAATTTTAGGCGCCCCGCCACCCTTTCACAACTAATCACACCAATATCCCGCCCCCAAAACCGTACCCATTTAGCACTGCTGATCACCTGACTATAAGAGGGCACAGTGCTGGCATTATGGGCAAGGGTTTGGTACGAGGAAAGAAAGAAAAAGCGCGGAGAGAAAGAAAGAAGGAGAAAAGAACAAACAGAAAAGAAAAGAGAAAAGAAAAAAAAGAGAGAAAAGAAAGAACAAGAGAAAAAAAACAAAGCGAGAGACTAGAGAGAGAAAAAAGACTAAGAAGAGCCAGAGGCGTAGCTAGGGTTTTGGTTTAGTGGGGGGCGAAACTTCTGAGGGGCCCAACCAAGAACCTATGCAAATGACCCGTGTTGCCAAAAATAACTATATAAAAAACCAATTTGAATCCCGCCATATTGGTGGTGAATAATACCATCCTACAAACATATAATAGATTAAGCACAGGTATAGAAATATTACCCTGAAGTTCTTTCTAATGGAATTGTTCAACTTTTCAGTCTTTTCCTTCTGCCCGACCGACATGACGACTTTCCACCGGACTCGACTGCAAGAAATTTCAACAAAAACAA